>VMDR010002773.1:55956-83805 GCA_007922815.1 Macrotus californicus
TTGTTGATGGTTTCCTTCACCATGCAGAAGCTTTTTCATTTGATAAAATCTCATTTGTTTACTTTTGTTTTAGTTTCCCTTGCTTGAGAGGACATATCCAAAAAGACATTACTCAGACTGATATAAAGTATTTTACTACTTGTGTTTTCTTCTAGGGGTTTTAAGGTTTCAGGTCTTAAATTTAAATCGTTAATTCTTTTTGAGTTTATTTTTATATATGATGTGAGCAAGTGGTCCAGTTTCATTTTTGCATGTATCTGACCAGTTCTTCCTATACCACTGTTGAATAAACTGTTTTATCTTTGTTGCATATTTTTGCCTCCTTTCTTATAGATTAGTTGACTATATAAGCAAGGGCTTATTTCTGGGCTTTCTATTCTGTTTCATTGATCTGTGTTTCTGTTTTGGTGCCAGTGCCATGCCCTTTTGATTACTATAGTTTTGCAGTATAGTTTGAGATTAAGGAGTGTGATACCTCCCACTTTGTTCTTTCTTAAGACTGTTTTGTCTATTTGTGGCCTTTGTGGTTCCATATAGATTTTAGAATTATTTGTTCCAGTTCTGAGGAGAATGTCATTGGTATTGTGATAGGGGTTGCATTGAATTTGTAAATTGCTCTGTGTAGTATGGTTATTTTAACAATATTAACCCTTCCAATCCATGAGCCAGGTACTTCATATGCTGTGTCACATATGGCAAGTGTGACTACAAGTGACACAAACTTTAAAGTACCAATTGTTTAAGCAAGAAAGGTGTTTCTTTCTTACCACACAGAGGACACCTGAGCCAAGCACGACAGGGCTGTTGTAGGAGTTCCATGCAGTCAGAAGCCCAGGTTCCTCCTCCCCTTCTGCTCAGCCATACTCAGCACATGGACTCCACCTAGTGGCCTAAGATAGCTGCATTAATTCCAGCCATCACGCTTGCATCCCAAAGTGCAAAGGAGGAAGAGAAAAAGAAGGGTGCATCCTACACTCTAAGACACTTCTCAGAAGTTTCTGGACGTATTCACTCACATCTATGGCCAGAACTCATCCACGAGGCCATATCTGGTTGTGAGGGAAATAGGGAGATGAACTTTCTAGTCCAGGCACCCACATTCCCAACTAAAAGTTCAGGGTGATGGAGGAAAGGTAAAGTTCAGAGGATGGACAGTGGAGGGCACTTAGCCATCTCTGTTATATGTACCTAATTCTAATAAGTTCCAATAAGTTCTGAAATTTAAATCTTATATGTGTATTTTTTGTTAAGTAACCTGATCACACAGTAAAATTCAAACTGGCATGTGGCAAAACCTGTCCCCTCCTCTCCCGCCCCTGGCTCTGCAGTTCTCAAAGCGGGTCCTTGGACTGGCGTAGCGTCACAGGGGGTTTCAGAAAAGCGGATTTCCAGGTCTCTGCCTCTGTGTGGGGGCGGGGCCAGGAACCGTGTTTCAGCCATCCCTTGGGGTTTCTAAGTCAGCTCAAGTCTGGAGGCACCAGGGCCCCTGCCTCAGCGGAAGCACTACTGACAGCTCATTCTTCTTGCTGCTGCCTCACCGAATGATACTCAGGACCGCAGACAACTCCCCTGAGTCACAGCTTGATTGGGACATAATCACACCCTCGTATCGCATCACATAAAACGGACACTACTTCAGTGTGCTCACACTTGTGCATCCGTCCTCGTAATCAGTTCTGGGGCACTTTGGCCATTCTTTTTTACTTTAATTTAGTTTTTGAATAGTCATGTTTAAGTGCCTCCAGCATTTTATGGAGGCCTCTCCTCCATGCCTGCCCCCCGCCGCTTAGTGGTCCTCACACCCACACTGCGTGTCCTTTTGTAGCCTCTTGTTAAGCAGTGAGCTGGGCACAGATGTGCTCTTTACCCACACACACGGGTGAGGGCAGGCTGCACCCTCACAGTCTTGCACTTTGCGCGTTTTCCCTACCTCTTCTGCGTGGTGATGGGGCCCACCTGGCCAGCCCCGAGAGCCTCAGGGGCTCTGTGGGTGACAGGCTCACACACAGCAGAAGCAGGACCAGCGAGGCTTCGGACACCCCCCTCCCAGAGTTTCTTCGGTCAGTGGTCAGCTCTGGACTGCCAGCTAGGCGGGAGATAACGGCATCCCCTCTCCCACGCTTCCATTCCCCAAATTCAGACGCCAGGCTGGGCTCCTCTGCGATGGCGCCGATCTGCTAAGTCTGTCCCGCTGTGAGACTGTGGGCTCTCTGGGGCTCAGGTGGGGTCTGTGTGAGACGCGTCCTCACAAATGTTTGTCCCTGCAGCCACGCCAGTGACTCTGGACCTCAGGCACTTCCTGTACTTTCTGGAGCCTCAGTTTCCTCTTCTGCAGGATGTGGACAGCAATATTCACCTCGCATGGAGCAGGGCACATTGAGAGACAGCCATGGCACTAGGGAAGCAGAAATATTTTCCTCTCCTCAGAAGAGGAAAAGCAGCCTTGAACGCCGTGTCACACTCCAAGCTCTCAGAACGGGAGGAAGCCTCACAGCCCGTTCTGCTCCCATGCTGTGCTAGCTGCCACCAGGGGTCGCCACACACCGGGGCTGGAAAGAGCCCTGCCCTCCAAGGCACTGAGCCAGGACCGGGCCCGGGACTTGGCCAGAGGCCTACGGAAAATTTAGTTAAAGATTTTGTTGGGCACAGGTAACCAAGAGAAATAGAGACTTCATCAAAATCAAACACTTTTGTGCATCAAAGGGCACTACCAAGGGAGTGCAAAGACCATCATAAAATGGGAGAAAATACTTGCAAATCATAGTTCTGACCAGGGTCTATTATCTACAATATATAGAGAACCCCTGGAAATGAACAGCAAATGGACATACAACTTGATTAAAAAATGGGCAAAGGACTTGAACAGATATTTCCCTCAGGAAGATATGCAAAAGGCCAATAAACACATGAAAATAATGCAAATGAAGAGTGGCTAGAATCTCAAACAGAAAATACATGTCGGCAAGCATGTGGAGAATGGGACCCCTCCCGCACTGCTGTTGGTGCATGAAATGTGCAGCTGCTGTGGGGATAGCCTGGCTGCCCCTCAATGGCTGGCGGAGACCTTGTGGCCCGCCCACCCCACGTACACACAAAAATGTGCACACGAATGTTCACAGCAGCCAAGAAGCGGAAGCAACTCAAACGTCCCTCAACGCGGGATGGCCAGAGAAACTGTGGGCTATCCTCGCAATGGAGTGGTGATCGGCCGTAAAAGGGATGAAGCTCTGGCACACACTGCTGAGTGGACGGACTGGAAAACGTTATGTGAGTGAAAGAAGCCAGACACAAGAGCCCCGCAGTGCATGATTCTATTTATACGAAGTGTCCTGACTAGGCAGTTACAGAGACAGAAGAAAGGCTGGGAGTTGTCAAGATCCGGGGGAGGTGGTGGGACGTGGGGGACTGACCGCTCCATAGAGCCTTCCCCTGCCCCACTTCCCCGAACTACATCAAATCAAGAAGCAACGGTGGTGAATTTCTAGAAGGTAGTCAGTTTGGGGGATTCTGACCTTGAAAACATGGCACTTGATTTCCAGACACGTGCCAGAGTGTGCTGAAGAGGTGAGAGGCTGAAACCCTAAACTGGCCTTCTGCTGCCTTTCCCCAGCCTGTGGCCCATCTTTGCGTCCGCTGTGGCATCATTCACTTTTGTCTGTGGCCCTCTGAGCCTTTCCACAGACAGCAATCGCAGCACTGGAGCAACTCCATCAGGAGCTGCCAGTCCTGTGTCAAAGCCGAGAACATGCTTGTCCAGAGCAGCAGGCAAGCCCTCTTCTGTTGAGTTTTGTTAGCACCTGCGTCCTGGGCCAGGGCTCCTGAGTCACAGTGAGGACAGGGCTGAGGATGCACGGGAGCGAGAGACCAGCACCAGCCTCAGATAGGATCATTTACATCCAAACTGTTCAGGACCCTGTGTTTGTAGTTGCATTTTCAGTGTTTCTTGTGTTTTCAGGTACAAGTCCTTGTATTCTCAGCATTATGTCCATATTCTAGTCCAACGGCTAAAGCTTCTTGAATCTTCAAAGGACAACTGAGATCTCTCAGATACTTTTCAAGGAACTTGGGCAAGTGACTGCTGTGGCTATTTCTTAAATTACCTCTGCCTTCCATCTCTCTGGTGGTGTCTGTTTTTCTGATCCCCAAGCTGAACCGCAAAGTCTCTGAATTCTGTTTCCTCTTTGCAGCCGAGGCGGCAGGCTGTGGTGGCTGAGGGCCACCAGCTCCGTGGGAGCACCATCTCTGGACTTGAGCCAGGAAAGCCAGGTCTTCTTCTGAAGTGGTGAGAACGTGCTGCACTCGGTGGAGGTGCCTGCAGACGTCTGTGAGCCTGCTAACAACCACTGGATTGTATGCTCTGAAGCAGGGATTTTATGGCATGTGAATTATGTCTCGATTTTAAAAAAAGACTTTGTCAGTTAGTGTGAAAACATAGTGCTCATATTCTTGAAATGTTGGCTCCGTGGCACCCCGTCCTCTACCTTCCCACCGCCGGAACATTGTTAAACATTTCTGCCCTGTTTCCAGGCACTTCCAGCTTTCTGTTGAATGCACATTTCTGTTCACTTCTCCCTGCGATTCTTTCTCCAGGCGGGGGTGGGGGCGGGGAGCAGACAGGGTGGGACCCTGCAATGTGGCAGGCAGGGGAGTGTCTGGAGGGAGGCGGCGCAGCTGGGGGACTGGGCTCTGCAGGCTGTGGTTGGCAGTATTCACTGTCCACTGGACCCTCCTGTGTGGTCCCAGGGCAGGGACACCAGAGGAGAGTTGGGTCTGCAGCAGGACTGGTCTGGGCTTCTGGAAGGTTTTGTGCTTTGCAGAGATCAGCCCTCAGGCCCTGGGGCAGGGCTAACTCTAAACAACTCCAAAGTTTCCCTTGGAGTAGATTAACTCATTCAACTAGGTAACAAGCAAACACTCCCCCTGGCCATGATGTTCAGACTAAGCCCTGTAAGACTTCACTTGATGGGGTCCCTGAAAGGAGGAGGTGGGTTCATTGCTCGGGTCATTCAGCTCAGACCAGCTCAGGCCCTGCCGGACTGGGGGAGGTGCTGGAACTAGAGGGACAGGTCCCTTAGCTGAGATGTGATTGTTGAGCAGGAAAGAGGCAGATGCAGGGATGACGATGATGATGATGATGATGATGGCAATGACGACAACGGTGATGATGGTGATTTCAGGTGACAGGCAGCTGGGGGCTGGGAAATGGACTGGCCGAGAGCTTGGACAAACCACTGGTACCTCAAGTCTCACCTTGACCCACAGGAAACAAGGGTAGTGCTGACAACACAGAACCTTTTGCGGCCAAGCTGTCTGGCTTGAATCTTCTCAAAGTCCTGAGAGTGGGCACACATTTTGTTCCTGATTTACAACGGAGGTGGCTGATCCCAGGTTTGAGCCTCACTGTGGACATGGCCGGCCCATCTGCTCTGTGGGGACGTGTCACCCATGCTGTGTCCTGGTGTGAGAATGAGAGCAGGGCTTGGCCACATTGTCAGAGGCTGGGAGCCAGAGGTCCTGCACCGCATCCCAGACCGAGGACTCGCAGCTGGGCAGGGAGGGCTGAGAGACTGAACTCACGCCTAATCAGAGACGTGGAAATTGAGCCCTGGCTGGGGCACCACTGTTATCCCAATGCAAAGTCAATGAACAGCATGTGCTCTGTGGGCAAGGCTGCGTGGCTGGTGGTGTAAAACGGTAGAACCTCTCAGGAGGACCATTTGGCAAAATCTATCACAATTACAGCTACATAAGCTTCTGCCCCAGCAGCTGGTTCAGGGCTGGCCATGTGTGGACAATGCACAATCCAGCTGTGGGACAGCTGTACTACCACTTGAAAATACCAAAAAAGCACAACGGAAAAATGAAATTCACCCAAACAGATATAAGCACTGCTGATATCCAGTGTCTTTTCTTACAGTACTTTTTTCCGAGATCATTCTTTTATTTGCTGTTTTCACCATTGTTCATTGAGCTTCCATGATACGCCAAGTCTCTTGTGCCTGGAATCCGGTGCTGATTGTATGAGCCCACTTCTGCTGTTGTCGTGAGAGCCAACCTCAAAGCCCATGGCTTAGGATAAATGAGGGGTTATCCAGGTTCTCTTGCTGGAACTTGATTGTTCCCAATTTTTGCACTTTGAGTAACTTGAGGTAAACAGCTCTAGGCCTAAATCTTTGCTTTCCTTGGGGTAGCTTCCAATAGGCAGTCCACAGGTAGGGGTGAGTGTGAGAGTTTGTCGAGCCACTCTCCTCAAAGGTGGATGGGCTCTCCCACCGCCTGTCATTGCGCCCTCTGCCGGCTCCAGGCCTGTTGGTAGAACAAGGCCTGCTAATCTCTGCATGAAGATGCCTTCTGATAGTCCCTGGTGCGACCGAACCTGGCTCTGTGCATTCCGCAACCTTTTCTCAGAGCACGGCCTTTACTTGCTTTTCTTCTGGGAATCTGGGCTTTTCCATCCACACTGAACCTGCGTTTACTCCCACAAGCTTCTTGCATGCTGGTGATGGGCCCCCCCTCACTTCCCATATCCGCTTCAAGTATTTTTTCTCAAGTAAAGGCCTGCTTTTCAATCTGGCTTCTGAGTAGTTTCAATTCAGTCAGTTTTATCCTTCCTTTCTAAAGCCCAGCATCCCCCGTCTGACCCCCCCACCCCGGCCCCCTGACCCCCAGCCCCCTGTAGCTCTTGTTCAGAAGCTGACACGCACACACATCTATGAATGTTCACAGAGAGCTCCCTCAGGGCTGGGACCAGCCCTCCTTAGGAGCTGGAACCCTGGTTCTGCAGCCTGCCCACTGCGTCCCCTTGGGGGGCATCCTTTCCCACTCTAGGACTGGGTTTCAACATCGATGTAAAGACCTGTTTTGCTCTCGTCGGCACAAGCTTCCCCCTGTCAGCTTCAGGCCCAAGGCCCCCTGCCACCTCACCTCAACCCCGCACCCTCGGAGATCCAGACCAGAGCCACCTCTCACCTCGTGCAATAGACACGCCCTCCTCTTCAGTGTTCCCCACCGTGCCCTCCCCGCCCTTGTCTTGTGGGTGCCAGGGCTTGGCTCTTGTCCAGCCGTCACTGCAATGCTAATCGGACAATGCCCCCAGCCCAAGGCTGCTTAAAGTACCCTGGTGGTGCTCTGTGGGGGCCAGGCATATTTTAGGTCTTTACTTAGAGCAGAGGACACTTCTGGTTATCGGTGCCCAATTATCCTGCAAAATGGCGATTCCAGTCTGTTCATCGAATGGTCACGGCTGTGGTTTATTGATCAGTGACTTCATTCTTGGATGTGCAGTTCACATAAAACCTTGACCAACGGAAGTTGCAGCCTGATGGCTTCAAGAGGGTGCCACCTGCTCCCTTGGCAGGTATGTGTGGGTGCTGAGACTGGGAGGGTGGCATTAGCGTTTAAGGAGCACGCCCTGTGTGCCAGGTTGTCCGCGACATTCCCATCCTGCCTCGCATGGCATGATAAGGCAAGCCAATTGATAGATACACCATCTGAGGCCACAAGGATGAAGCGTGCCTGGGCCCCCAGGAGTTGGTGCACACCTGCAAGGGGAGCCAGCCTGCATTGCCAAGGTCAAGGTCAGGGAACAATTTCCCATTGGCGTGGAGAAGCCCTTTTCCCACACCCAGTCCTTCAGTCCATAGGAGGCGGGTGCTACATGTCCGGCCCATTGGCGTACTCTAGCCTTGTTCACAGGGCTGGTTCAGGGATGGGCACATGACCTGTTAGTTAATGAGATTCTGTTCCATGGGTTCTTCCTAGGGCCACCAAGGGAGAAGCAGGGAATGTCAGATTGGAGCTGCTGGAGGCTGTGGGTTCCGTCTTTAGGGTCAGACTGTGCATGAAGAAACCACAGAAGGAAACGGAGCTGAGAGATGGGAGAGGGAGAGCCCTGGACACATCACTGGAGTGCCTGGATCCAGCCACACTTGAAATTGTAGCTGCTCACCAGATTTTCCACTAAATGATGCAATCAACTGGTTTTCGGTTTAAACCAGTTTGAGCTACAGTTTGGTCACTTGTAAGAAAACTGTCCTGAGCAATGTGTACTGTTAAGGGGGACACACAGAGAATCAGAAGACTTCCCAGTCTGTGCCCAGAGTCAATGAGCAAGACAGAGGGGCCACAGCTTGTCTGGTCCCATCAGACAGCTGGTCCGGAAGACAGGCAGGGGCAGGAGGGCCAGAAGCAGAGGTGCCGGGAAGGGACATAGCAGTGATCTGCGTGTGCAGAAAGAACAAAATGCGGTCGTGGGAAAGCCTCACAACTTTTCTCGTGGGTTTCACATTTTTCAAAACATAGTTGAGAAAAACAAAAGCAGGCCTGTGCTAACTGCACGTTAGCCATGGTGAGGTGTGATGGACACGCTATATTGGGCACCAGCGGCAGGAATTTCTGCTGTGTTTGCCCTGGAGCCCATGGGGCAATTGGTGGCGTAGCTGGGCCTCTGCCTCAGTTTGTACCTACCCCCTGGGGACCTGCCATGTGCCTGTAACCTTGGGCAGGTGATTGGCAGTGTCCCAGAGCTTGGCTTCTGCAGTTATAAATGCAAAGTTGTTATAATCTCCACTTCACGAAATAGTCTTGGGACCTAAAATCTAACGTGTATGTTGGGCTTGAACCAACCCAGTCCAGGGAGTGACAGTCAGTGCTTGCAGGGTGTTGGGGGACATACGCTGTGATGGCACGGAAGGCTCTCAGTGTCGTGTCAGGTGGCCTCCTGTGTCTACATGGCACAGGGTGTCCCCAGGCTGCTGGCTCTGTGTGGCAGGGGGTCTTTGCCCTGCTGGGTGTGGGGCAGTGGGTAGTGGCCTCAGTGGGAATGAGCTGAGAAACCTCAGATCTGGGCCTGGCCCCTCCACAGCACCTTGGTCCATAGGCCAAGACCCTCCCCCCAGTACCGCCCTCAGGGGGATGCCTGGGGCCGGCACATGGACCTGTGACGCAGGAGGGACCTCACCCTCAGGCACTGGAGGTAGTTAGATGTGGAGACAATGCAACCACAGGAGTCCGGATGAGCCCTGCTGTAGTACGTGGGAAATAACATCACTCAGCCCGGGCTGGTGGGGCTCAGTGGGTTGATTCCCAGGCAGGGCACAGGCCTGGGCTGTGGGCCAGGTCCCCAGTAGGGGAGGGTGTGAGAGGCAACTGATTGCTGTATCTCTGGCACATGGATGCTTCTCTCCCTCTCTTTCTCCCTCCTTTCCCCTCCCTCTAAAAATAAATAAATAAAGTCTTAAAAAAATATTGCTCGGTCCTTGCACATGAGTGTGAAATGCCCAGGTAAACTCCTGGGGGTAGGGTGCTGCGTTCAAGGTTAGCGAACAGTGGAGAGGAGAGGTATGTAAAGTGGAATCATTTTAACCGAGCTGTCAGAATTATTCACATTGTGAAAGTTGAGACACGAGGAAAGACTTCATTCTTGTTCTAACTATCCTGGGAACTGAAACTTCTTTGAATTTCCAGTCCTGGCCAATGCCTGACTATACCTCTGGACCTCCAGGTGCTCCTCTGATCATCCCCTGAAGCACTCACGTGTACCTCCACCTGACATCTATTATCCAGGCCACCAGAAGTGACCAGACCTCGCAATGCCCACCTGCTGGACCACCTGGTACCCATCATTCTGAGTGTCTGCCCTCTGATTGATAATCATTCTGGGGGGATGCTAGGGCTAAAAATGTAGGACTGATAATTCTTGAGAATATACTTTCTACTGTAAGAACTTTACACTTTTTTCCTTGGAGACATTTCGTCCATCTGTGGATTCTGTATTTGTGAATTGATACACTTGCTAAAGTTTATTTGTGACCCCGTAATCCACAGTTGCTGCACACTGGTGGACACGCACAGAGCAAGGAACAATCTGAGCCACCCGAAGTGCATGTTCCCAGCCGGGGTGAGTGAGGCAATGCTCACCGCCTTCTGGTTCCAGCTCTCAGACAGCACATAAATGGGTGTCCTCTTCACAATCTCTTTGCATCACAGTTTTTGCATCTTTTTGCCTTTTGTTGGTGATTTTGCAGTTTAAAATGGTCTTCACCGCAGACCTGAAGTTCTTACTGTCTAGAGTTCCGGAGCCCCAGAGAACCACGGTGGGCCTCGTGGAGAAAACACAGGCGAGGTTCCCTGAGGCAGGAGCCATGAGTTCAGTGTTAGTGAATTAACAGTATGTATTAACTAAGGTGTCCTTAAACAGAAACACACATGAGCAGGCGATGTTGACCAGGTGGTTGAGGAAGAACATTGTAACCAGGGGCTTCCAGGCAGCAGACCTCGTGTTTACCCAGGTGTGGTGGTGCGGAGCTCACAAGCCCGGCGTTTGCGGTCCCTGCAGACAGCACTCCCGTGAGCAACGAGAATCGGCGGTATACACAGTAGACCTGACTTCTGGACTACTTACATGTCTCCCTTCAGAAATAAAACGTTTTCTCTTCCCTCTCCCTTGTCTTCCCTTCCCTGGGGCCTTTCCTGCTGCCCTGGGGAGGGGTGGGGGTGGGCAATACCTTCGTGTGTGACATGGTTATTTCCCAGTGCTCACTGGGCCAGCCCACAGTAGGCCTGGCAGGTGTTTGATGATGTGCTATGTCAGGAGGGCATCTCTTCAACCGGAACAAGTAGGTGCTCCCACGGGCGGGCACTGCAGCTCGGACTGAGCCTGCTAGAAAGCCTGAAAGTCAGGCAAGAGAGTCCTGGGCCAGTGGAAAAAGCCTATTCTAATGACTATGGCTCAGAGAGTGAAGTGGGGCCCCTGGGGCTCTCACAGTGGGTGGGGGTGGCGGTCAGGGTGGAGGGACTCTGCTTGCTCCCGTCACCAGGCTGCACATAGCCCACTGAATACAAAGTGGAAACTGTGGTGAGGAGAGGCCCCTGCAAGCTCCAGGCCCCGAGCTGGGAGAAAAACAAATCTTGGCTGCTTGTCAGAACCTACCCTGAATTGTGATATCGGCTCTGGTCCAGGGACCCCCAGCCAAGCCCATTGGTTGGATGCCAAGATTTCTGGCCATCCAGCTCCCTGTGCTCCTTCTGTCTGCTCTATCCACAAGAGTCCAGAGGCCCACACTACTACCCATTAGCTCTGTGGGCCTAAACACATCACCAAGACCCCAAAGCTCTGTGTCCCCTATAGAAATTGGGATTGGACAGCTTTCCTGAATCAGGGACCATTTGTCTCTCATGGTGGCTTCCACCAGGAAGGAGGTAGATACTAGAGTGGGCCCGAGTCCAGGACAGCCACTATCCTTCAGTCCTGCTGGGCTGCTAAAACCCTGGGATCATTCAGAGATTCCCTTACAGTACCTGGGAGGTGGGCACCACAGCTGCCCAATGACTAGTCAGAAACTGAAGTTCAGAAAAAGTAACTAATGGGTCAACCATCATGGCCAGTGGGCAGCACTAGGACTTGAATTGGACCTGTGCCTCTAGACACACTGATCTCTGCTGATTTCTCTTTTAGGTCATTGCCAGGGTCTGTCAGGGCACCCCTTTTCCCAAAGATGTGGGCCAGAAGTTAGGTACAGCTGCCTCTTGACTAAAGTGCAGAGAAGTGCATGAAAACAGAAACATCCACTCTAACATGTTGGTGTATTTCCTTCTGTTTTATTTCTCCTGTGCACTGTCACTTCCCATGGTCACAATTGTCCCCTGTGTCATTGTACAACTCCACAAATAACATTTGAAGGGCTTCACCACGTTTGATTACGTAGGAATAACATAGTTTACTGAACCCTTGTCCAGCTGCTGGACATTGACATCATTCATGATGCTTATTATAAACAACCCTTCAGTGAACATCTGTATGCACCGCTGGCTGCAGAGCTGGTCACTTCACTGTGTAAATTCTCCAAAAGGGCATTGCTGACCTCAAGGGTAAGAACACTTTTAGACTCTTGCTCTAACCTTGAACTACTTTCCAGAAAGCCTGTGCCAGTCTGCCCAGTGAGCTGTT
This sequence comes from Macrotus californicus, assembly GCA_007922815.1. Taxonomy (NCBI): domain Eukaryota; kingdom Metazoa; phylum Chordata; class Mammalia; order Chiroptera; family Phyllostomidae; genus Macrotus; species Macrotus californicus. The sequence goes on from VMDR010002773.1 coordinate 67,904, forward strand.
TGAAGGCAACAGGACAAGACAGAGGTGGGAGCATGAGCTCTCAGGGCCAAGAAGAGAACATAGTCCAGAATTCAGGGTGTCGCAGGTGGTGGCTGCCCTGGAGAGCAGTGGATGGACATGTTGGGCCTGAGGTCAAACTAGAATTAAGGGAGGGTTCTGACCCTATGGCCTGTCCATTAATATAGAGCCTCAAAGAGGAAGGAGTTTAGAATCAAAGAGAGTCAAAGATAAGATTGGGTAGATCATCCATTCAGCAAAGAGAACGCACTCTAGCACTTCTAACAGAGCGCTTCCACACCAGGGACAGCTGCCAGGTGTTGGCAGGCTGAGTGAGAGCGAAGGGGCGCTGTGGGGCCCAGACAGAAGCTTGCACTTGGGTTGAGGGCAGAAGGAAGCCTGGAGCTTAAAGCAGCGGCCACCTGAGGCGTTGCTCAGGCCTAATGGGTGGGGGTTGTGACCAGCTGTGGGTCCAAAGAATGCTGGATGTGCTTTTCCTCCCCATCCGGTGGATACTGACGGTAATCAGAAACAGGAAAAGACATCTTCTTCCCAATCAATCTCCTTCCAACACCTGCACGGCCCCCGCTAGCTGCTTGGATGGAGATGTTGACAGAGTTGGTGCAGGGGACTGTGTACCAGCGTGGCCTAGGACCAGCCCTTGGGGTTAACGAGGATCAAGGGGCAGGGACTGGCCACGAAGGCCTGAAGAAGGCTGGACAGCAGCAGCTGCAGGCTGAGTGGCAACTCACAGTGGGCTTTGGGTGAGCTGGCCAAATCACCTCCAGGCTCACTGTCTGTGGGTGTCGAGCTCAGGCAGGTCTGGTGGAACTCTGCTACTTCCCGTCTGATGACAGGGCCACCTCTAAGATGGTGTGGGATGAGCGAGAGAATCACCACACAGATGTCACTCAGTTCTGGGCACATACCGCGCCCCCAGTAGTGCTGGCATCATCATCATCACCTTTATTTCAGCAGCTCGGCTGATTTGGGGACCCACCACCCACCGGGTTCAGTGAACTGCCCCCACTTTGGAAGGCTAGCAGTTTCTCAAGATCCCTGGGCCAAATTTCTGGGGCTTTAAGTGATGGGGGAACTCTAGAGTTGAAAATTTTTTAGTTTTAAGTTAAAGTTAATAAGTTTAGTAATTAATGCATGTAAAAAGCTATTGTTCCAGGAACTGGGTTGTATAACCAGACCCCCTGGACTCCAGGAGACTCATAAGCAATTCAACCTCTGTGCCCTAGGAGGGCTGCAAGCCATCAAGGTGGCATCTGAGCCATTGTGCTCCAGGGGCAGACGTCCTTAGCCCAGGACACAGATAAAGTATCACTGGTCAAGAGAGGAAAGGATGCTGGGAAAATTGCCAGGTTGCAGCTTTTATCTGATTAATCTTTTCCCTAAATTCCAGACCCCTTACCTACACTTTTCTTCTCCTTATAAAAAAGGTCAGCTTGAGATGAAATGTAAGACAGTCTATAGTAGGGTGCATAACCCACCAGCTTCCCAGATCGCTGGCCATCTGAATAACATGTCCATGGAGATTCAATCCTTGTCTCTACTTATTGGTTCTGGTAGTGACAGGCAGCCTGAATGCTGACTTTTTCGGTTTCATAAGGAGAAATGAAGATATGAAAAACAGCTGCTGTTTTCTTTTGCTCATCCCCATATTTCATGATCTATGCAGGCTGCTTGGGCCACAGGGCCCCTTTGTATGCAGATCAATGTGGATCTGGCTTTGGGATGCTGAGATGGGGCTTGCCCAGGGGGCCTCAGCTGGTGGATGCCAGCACCTTATCGTATGAACACCTGAGGGGTCAAGCCTGATTGCCTCTACCAAGTGCAGAAGAGATTGAGAAGCCAGGGTGAATGAACTGCTCCAGCTCCCGAACTGACTGTGATTGCCCCAAGGTCTCAGGCTGGTGTGAAGGCATGCAGGTGACCTTGGTGCCCACCTAGCCATTCCCCATGGAGGCTGGTCTGCAGCCCCCCCTACTTAGGCCACTGAGTAGTCTGGTTGGAATGAACACTGAGTGGTCTTAGTTCTTCCTAAAACTCTTAAACAGAAAACAAAAGTAAACAGTTTCTAAGAGTGGTTGAGTCCATTAAAAAAATTCCTTGGTCTTAGAGCTGAGCCTTAGGGAAAGCTGGGGGCTGATGGCACCCTCCCTTCCACCTGGCCCTGGCTGCTTCAGCAGGATGGTGGGAAAGGATATCAAACATTTGCGCATCCCAAGACATCTGAGGGCTAAAGCTGTGTTCTCTGGACCGAAGAAAGCAGAATGTATGGCTTTGCATCTGTCTGGTTTGAACCTAACTGAGTAAAATTAAATAATGACTGTAGGTAAGAGAAAAAGATCGAATTGCAAATTGCTTATTTGATGTGAGCCTGCTGAGAACAGACCTGTGCTGGCTGCAGTGGGTGCTCTGGAGTCACCCTCTGGTACCAACACAAGCACCACTTTAAAAAGTTTCATTTCCACTTTTTCCATTTTATTAACTTTCCATAATGAGAATATGCTTTTAAAAAATCAACATGTATATCCATACAATGAATATATTTCAGCCACAAAAAGGAATGAAGTACCAATACCTGCTGCAACATGGATGGAACTTCCAATCTCACCCTTCCTTTGGGTGCAGGTCCCTGAGGTGCCATCTCTGACCCATCTCTGTCCACCACTGTCCAGTGAGCCAGTGGCTCCTTATCACAGGTGCAGGGCCGTCTCTCTGTGCTGTGGCCTGCAGGAGGGCCCAAGGAGCTGGCCTGGCTGCCCTAGGTCTGATCGCTAGACTGTCCTGGGCTGCCTGAGCTTACACAGGGACAGTATCTGGCAGTGGGGCTCCCTCTGGCAAGTCTAAACCTCACCCTTCCTACTGCTGAGCCTTCTGGGGCCTGATGTGAGCAGAGGTAGAGGGGGGGTTCCCTGCTTTCCATGAGTGAGCTTTTGTTGAACTCCAACTGTACCTCAACACTATTGATTGTGACCGTTATATCCAACTCACAGACGAGCAAATCGAAGACCTAATTCTGTTGCCTGTTGGGTTCTGGCCCCAGAAGTGCATCTGCATGGGCAGGTATGTGCCTGCAGGTGCCCACCTCACTGACCAGGCTGGGCATCAGGGCAGGCTAGACTTGGGGCTCCCTGGCACTGGAGTCTCAGGTTGCTGGGGTGACAGCTATGGAAAGTGAGGGGGGAGCACTGTGGTTAGCTATGTGGCCTTGAGCAAGCTACTTAAATTTGGAAAGTTCTGGGCTGGGCCTTAATGTACTCATCTGTGCCATGGAAATAATCAGCCCACTTGGTCTGATAGCCACTGAGATGGCTGGCTGTCCCAGGCAGCAGAGAGAGGTGTTGCCATCACCAGCCTGGGGCAGGCAGTTTGCAGAGGGCCTTGCGCAGGCTTGGCTCATGTCATCCTTAGGACAACCAGTAAAGCAGATGGGCAGTGCTTGTTCTCCCCATCAGAGTCAGGGAGATGCAGGCTCAGAGATGTCAGGTGTCTTGGCCAAGGACACAGTGATCCTAACAAAGTTCTGGTCCCAAGGTCTGTCCAAGGATGCCTCAGGCTTCCCCTTCTTGGATCCCAGGACCTGCACCAGAGCCCAGACCAAGGTTTCTTGCAAAGAGGACTGTGATCTTTCCACTAGCTTCTTAGCTGTGGACTTCAATGATCATGGGTGAGCAAAGGAAGTGAGCTCCCTGTCACAGGAGGCATGGAAACAGGGTACCTGAAACCGCGCCGATGGGCTGAGAGTGCATGTAGTACTCAGGCAGGGCAGGCTCTCCCTGCTCTCCCAGGTCCTGAGCTGCCCCTGTAATGTGTGGGAATACTGCTGCCATACTAAGCACATCAGCCAGCTGTGGATGGCCACTGGCCCACAGGCAAAAATGTGAATGACCAGCCGTCTTCTCCATCATAAGGCAGGCACAAAGTCCACACACCATCTGTTTGGCCCTTTGAGAGCTGAGAGGAGGCCAGATTGAAATGCATCTGTCTGGAACATGCATAGCTCCATCCCTACTCGGTTTTTCCCTGGACAAGCCTCGGCATGACTGTCACAGGCTTGGGACTCATGGTGCCCTCGAAGACTTATTGAGTCTTGGAGAAATTGGGAGCCTTTCAATGGGGACAAACCAGGATGGTCAGGCCCATTCTTCAGGGGGGATCCTGAGGCTTGGCAAGGGTGGGACTGGCCCAAGGCCATGCAAATGGCAGGGCAAGGTTGGGGTCTCTAGCCTCCACAGGAAAGACAGTAAGGTCTTTGCCCACCCACCTCTGTCTGGAAGGCCCACTCTGGGGGTAGGACTCACTCAGACCCCCACACGGAAGGGCGCCCTCAGACTGGCAGAGCTCCTGTCTGCTGCTGTCCCTTCCTCATGTGGACTCTGAGTTTGATGCCTGTCCCAGAAGTGGAGGTGAGGACTGCAGTCTGCATTTCACAGGCGTGTGCCAAAGGCCCAGCCCAGTGCCAGCTCTTTGTGGAGCCATGGCTCTCTGACCAAGGAAGGAGGGAAGACCTCATCTGTGGCATCTCCCCATTTCCATGGTGTAAATTCTAGGTTTGCCAGGTCGCTGAACAGAGTTGGGAAGAGATGCCAGCCCTCGTGAGTTAGTCTGCTGGCTTCAGCACCCACCAGCACCCACCAGCACCCTCCAGTGCCCTTCAGGATCTCAGAAAGTCTTGCTGCTCTTTTAAGTCAGCTTGACACCCCCCACCCCACTCTAATTGTGAGGGTATGATGTCACTTGAGTTCCTTTGTGTCTAGGGCTCCAGGTCCAGCAGCTCACTGGCACGCCAGGAGTCCGAAAGTTTCTGTGTGCTTGACAGTGTACCATGCCGAGGGGTAGGGCCAACGTGAAAACAGCCTGTTGTCGCCCTTGGACCAGCTGCCTCCCCTTGCCTCTGTTTCCTGCTCTGGAAGTGGGCCAATGACTGCATATCACAGGCTTAGGGAGGACAGCATGAGAGCCTTGCGTGGAGTGCAGTCTTTGCCATATGCCATTTCCCCACAATAAGGTTCAAGATGCCCAAGAGAAGAGCATGCCTGTGGGGAGTCCAGGGGAGGGGGGAGAGGGGAGATCTGGTAAAAGGGGGTGCTACCATTTAAGATAGATGGGTGAGGAAGAACGCTGTGGACCAAGGGGCCTCTGCAAGGTTCTCCTGCTCCTATCCGCCCACGTGCTAGTTCAGCCTGTCTTAGGAGCTCTGGGATTTAGGGCAGATAATTTTTGCCTTTGGAGTCTCAGTTTGCTTAAGTGAAAAATGAGAATAATGATTACAGCGCTTGCCCTCCTGGTGAGGTGGTGAGGTCCTGATGGATCCTGGTGAGGTAAGGGTGAGCCACGGTTCAAGGAGGCTTAGCCCCTGTTGGGGTGGGGCTTAGGCTTCGTCCTGTGGTCTTCCTCAGGGCGGGGAACCACTGGCCCTGGTCCTTCGCCCTCTAGCCTGCCCATTCTGCGCTGGCACAGGGCTCAAAGGTCTGGCACACCTGCTGTGCTAAGGTAAGGCAGAGAGCCTGTGCCTCTTCTCCGGTACACATGGGGCCCTCCGCAGACAGCAGCCCTGTGAGACCGTCCAAAGCGCCTTGGGGGCCGGGAGTGCAACCTGGAGTGGGAGCTGAGGGAACACGGAGGGTTTTTGCGGATGTGGGGCCCGTCAGAGGTCTGGAGGGGGCCTTGGGAGTCGGCCGGCAGGTGGCCGCGCGCGCGCGCGCGCGCCGGAGGCCAGGTGGGCGTGCCAGGCCCCGCCCAGCGGGCTCAAGGGCCAGCAGCACAGGCCCCGCCCTCCTAGCGCGCTGGGTCGGAGCCGGTGCCGAACGCAGCCGCGCGAGCCGGAGCAGCACGCGGGAGCGCGGCCCCGCAGCTGGGGGCTCAAGGGAGCACGTCACGACCCGACCCGGAGAGCGACCCGGGCCCGGAGCGCGTTTTCCTGGGCTGAAGCGCGCCCTTGCTCGTCCCGGCTCCCAGGCCTCGGGCATGGACGGCGCCCGCTCGTGTGAGTGCAGAGCACCCCCACCCGCCTTCTTTGTGTGCGCGCCGCGCCGCCGCAGCCCCCTCCTCACTCGCCCCTGCTGCGCCCCCGGCCGCGTCCTTTGTGGAGCCGCTGCCTGGCCGGTTCCTCCCTCTCCCCCAACCTCCCGGTCCCCTCTGCAGCCTGCCCCGGCCCCCTGGGGACAGCTCAGCTGAGCAGGGCTGGGCTGAGTAGGGCACGGCCTCCTCCCCGCAACAGTCTCCGGGTCACGTAAGCAGCCCCTTCCCCAGGGAAAGCCCAGAAGGACCCTCCGTGGCAGGGGCTGGACGGGAGGGCAGAGAGCGGGCGCTGCGGCAGCGCTGTCTCATCCCACAGCTGGGACAGGTGCGGCGGGGCCCGCGCTCACGCCGGCCTGTGTGTCCTTGCCCGCAGAGATGGACGGCGATGGCGGCCGCCTAGACTCCCCCGGAGCACTGATGGAGGCCGGGCGCGGCGCGGGGCCCGCAGGCATGGCGGAGCCGGCGGCGGTGCCGCGGGCGCGGGTGGCGCGGCCCGGGCCACAGCGCTTCCTGCGGCGCAGCGTGGTGGAGTCGGACCAGGAGGAACCGCCGGGCCTGGAGGCTACCGAGGCGCCGGGCGCGCAGCCCCCGCAGCCCCTGCAGCGCCGGGTGCTGCTGCTCTGCAAGACCCGCCGCCTCATCGCTGAGCGCGCCCGCAACCGCCCCGCCGCCCCAGTGCCCACCGCGTCCGCTGCGACGCCGGGTGCCCCCAGCGACCCTGGCTCAGAGCCCGCGGGTGCGCAGGAGCCGGGCCTGGACCCGGTGCCGGCGCCCGCCCCGGACCGCGGGCCGGGAGAGGAGGCGGCGTCAGCTAGGAAGGAGGACGCGGGGACGCCGGAGGGGAGGCCGGAGCCGGGGCGCGGACGCCGGGACGAGCCCGAGGAGGAGGAGGACGATGAGGAGGACCTCAAGGCCGTGGCCACCTCCCTGGACGGCCGCTTCCTGAAGTTCGACATCGAACTGGGCCGGGGCTCCTTCAAGACGGTGTACAAGGGCCTGGACACGGAGACCTGGGTGGAGGTGGCCTGGTGCGAGCTGCAGGTGAGGAGTGCTCTGGCTGCAGGTGGGGGTGGGCGAGTGCGTCCTCGCGCGTGTCCTGGTTCCGGTGGCAGCCCTTGGACAGCAGTGTGTCACCCTGTGTGTGCATGGCTGGACGTGTGGGGGCGGGTGACGCGTGGCTCTGTGTGATGCAGACTGGGCCACGGAGGAGGGATCTCCTGATGTGTGGAGTCCAAGTGTGTCACAGGGTGGCCCACACTGGAGAGTGGGCACTTGGAGGGTGTGTTTATCAGTGTTGCTCCTTCTCGACGCCTAATTCCAGGGCCATAACGACCAAGGTGGCATGGATCCCGTTGTCTTTGCAGAAGCAGTGTGAGGGGCTGCAGGACCCTCTGAACTGCTCTAAAATGTGCACCTTCCCAAGTCTTGCAAGGTGTAGGTGCCCGGGCCTGCGGTTTCTAAAGGCCTTCTTCTGACCCAGAGCCTGTTTAAGGTGGGGCCTGGTGGGCCCTGGGCAATGAGGGTGGGCAGTGCCTGGAAGTGCTGTGAGTGGCCCCTTGGAGCTCCCAAAGCCCATTTGTTCACAAAGTGGGTACATGAGGCCTTAAAACCAAGTCACGCAAAATGCAAGTGGGTGGCTTTTTTTTTTTTTAAATGCAAACGTTCTGGGCATGCATTTTTCATAACCTTGCCCTCATGTTGGCTGTGTCAGCCCCAGCCCTGGAAGATTATATAAACCGTAACCCGAGCTGCCCTGGGCCATGCCTGTAACAGTGGGTGTTTACTGGCCCTCTGTCTTTGGGGGGGGGGCGCTGTCCAGCGTGGGGTTGGCCTCAAGGGTGTAAGCCTACGCCAGCACCCTGTAAAGTTAGCTGGGCCTTCCAGGCTTGACGCAGGGCCACTGGCCACACTGCAGGCCGCCTGCCTTTTTGGATCAAAAAAAGGATTTGGTTGCTCTGTCCTCCAGGTTCTGGCTGGCGGTGTGCATGTGTGTGTGTGTGTGTGTGTGTGTGTGTGTGTGTGTGTGAGGAAGAGAGAGAGAGAGAGAGAGAGAGAAAGAACTGGGCTAATTTGGTGGTGCTGGCCTGTCCTTAGCCTTTCTCCTGAGACAAAGAACTCCAGAGGTCACCCCTTTCTGAAGCTCCTTTTCTGCCATGGAAATGTAGGTGTCCCAGGGAGTCTTTCATGAGCAGCTGACAGTTCGTCTCCTTCATGGCCCCGCTGAGAGGTGCCCTGGGGTTCCTGGGGTGTGCTGGCGATGGCTTGAGAGTGAGGGGGCATCGCCGCTGCATGAGAATGTGGAGTGGGGGGAAGATCTGGAAAGGGAAGATCGGGGGAACAGAGGATTTTTGCTGCTTGGGAGTAACCGTGCCTCCCCACCTTCTGGCTCTTGCCAAGTGACCCAGCATGGCAGCCCGAGTACCCGCTGGGGCTCCATCGTGGGATGCCTGTGCGGGGCGGACAGGAGTGGGGCTGCTGCAGCAGGCACGGCTCTAGGTTGGCCTTCAGCAGCAGCAGAAGCCTGATGATCTGGCTGAGGCATTGCAGGTGCTGTGACCTTTGGAAGAAGAGGTTTTTACCTCCTATTTCCTTTAAGGGAAGGCAAGTGGTTTTGCCTCCGGGTTCCTGAGCACAGCTCACAGAGGTAGAGCCTGCTGCTGTCCAGGAGTCGTTTATCCTGGACTTGGGGTGGTGGTGGAAAGACTGGAGAAGGCTTCCAATTTAGTGACATTCCATGACCGGGAGTTACTGGGAGCCCTAAGCCAGTAGGGAAACCATCCTTGTATCTGCCCCAAGAAGAGATTAGTGTAGTGTTTGCCTTTGGCCAGTGTGCAGTACTTGGGGTCAGCTGCCTGCCTTCTGCTTGGCAGGGCTGAGAGGGACCAGCTCAGGACAGCCAAGAACCTGCTGTTTGTTCAGCCGCCTCCTCACCGACCAGGAGGCTGCTGTTTCCCCTACTTTATTGTTGAGGACCCCCCCACCCAAGGCCACCAGCGAGGACCTACATGGCAGAGGGAGATTGCAGCATCACAGGAGGAGGCCCTAGCCTGGTGGCAGTCCGTTTAGGATTGGAGATGAGTGTGGAGGGTAGGGTTAGGGTTAGGCCTCTCGACCACTGTGTGTTGGGGCGTGCGATGAATGGCCTGCTGGCTTTGTGCCTGGGGAGGGGTTTACAGGGTGGAGATGTTTCTCCCCCCTGAACCCCTCCCACCCTGCCCACCTCCAGGATTCCTGGATGTCAAGGCTCCCTCCCAGTGGAGAGCAGGTCACTTGGAGTGGCGCCCTCAGGTGGGGAGCTTTATGTGGAAGGGTTCCTCCCTCCTGTGAGCTCTCTTCCCTGTCCCCAGAAGTAGGGAATGCCCCGAAAACTCGTCTTCCAAAGTCTCTTTAATTCTCTTATCCTCTGGACGCAGGGCAGTGTTGGCACCTGCCGGCTTCCCCAGAACTGAGACAGTATCACCGGCTCACTTTTTCTGGTGTTTCCTGTCAAGGCCAGGCCAGGATGCATCCCTGGGTCTAATAAGTCCAGCTCAGAGGCCCCGTGACTCCCAGTTTCCTTCCGTGTTAGTACTGCAGAGAGAGCAGCATATATTCACCTCATAGTGAAGGGCAGCAAGGCATGTCACCTCCTGGATTTTTCCACCCGTCCAGAGGTGACACTGGTTTTGGAAGGCCTCTCTCAAGCATCACCTCCCTGTCTCTTCTTCCTAACGAACTTTCATTCCTGGCCTCAGACCATGTCATGCTAACAATGGAGGAAGTACAGATGCACCCGAATCACTGTCCCCGCTGTGTCTCATGTTTCCCACATCCCCAGGTCCTTCTCTGGCCAGCTCCGGGCCCGCACAGACCCCATGCTATCAGACAGTGATTACGTCCATAGGACTTGTTCTAGACCCTGGGCAGCCTGGAGGGAGCAAGTCTGGACCTCCGACACTGTCCCAGGCAGCTCGGGTCACTTTCATACTTCTGTGCCGACGTGAGACCTGAGCAGAGAAAGCGGAGCCAGCCCAGACCTGGCCGTTTTCGGGACACCCAGCTGGAGGTGGCCTGGACCGCCCTGGAGAGAGCCAGGTTTTCAGCACGCCTGCCAGTGCCGTCCCTCCTGCCACTGGCCCTGTCTTCAGGGCTTAGCCCTCTCTGCTGCCTCCTCCCCATGGAAGGCTGCTGTGAGCTGCTGCGGCAGGGCTGGGCATTTCCTGGGGGATCCCACCTGGAGCCTTTGCTCCCCAGGGTGATGTCTGGCACGTGGGGTCCTCCTACCTCATGGGGCTGCGAGTGCTTGACCCGGCACCCCCGCACTGTCGGGCCCTCTCAGGGCATCCTGGGGGCTGGGCCCACTGCTCAGGCCCTGGATCTCCCAAGTGCTGTCCTGAAGCCATCCTGCTGTTTCGTGTTGCCTGGGGGTCGCTGGGCTTCCGTAGGGGTGGTAGTGGCCTGGGCCCCAGACTGGAGAGTGGCTTGTGGATGTGGGGACCATAGGACCTGATAACGCATGACCTGCTGGTGTTCCTTTGGTGTGGCCGTAGAGGCCGTGTGTTCCCCACCCGCCTGCCCCAGCCAGATGCCTGCATCCTGTTCGCCCTCTGTGCCTTGGATGCGGATGATGCACCCAGGGGTTTGCCGAATGTGGCCGTGCTGACTGCACCGGTCCCCTCGCTATCCTCAGGATGACCAGGTCTGCCTGTTGTCGGCGTGGCCCAGTTGCCTCTCCTGTGGCTGTGGGCACCCCGCCTGTGCTGGCAGTGAGCTCACACGTGCTTGCGCAGGTACACAGTCACCTTTCATAGACAGGCCAGGCCCACACCCTGTGGCACCAGGCAGCCTCCGCCGGGCTTGAAAGGCGCCCCCAGTGGCTTCATCTGCTTGCGGAGGAGCCCTGAGCAGCTGATGTCCCAGGAGACAGGACGTGCACATTGTAGCAGGACACTGAGAAAGGGCTCCAGTCAGTTTGGCAGGCGGTTGCCCTGCTTTGTTATTTTTATTAGTCTTTGAAGAGCTTAGTTTTGTTGGGAGATCTGTGTTTTGAAATTAGTTGGATGCCAACACTGAGCTTGTTTTCCCAAGTGACATCACATGTCACCTCAACCATGATCCTGGCTTGGTTGGTGAGAAAGGTTGGCACCAGCTACCTAGAGGCTGTGGAGATGGCTTCCCCTGCTAGTACAGAAATGTGGGTGCCCAGCACCCAAAGGCCCCACCCCTGCCTCAGTGGTATTAGGGAGAGGGATGTGGCCAGTGACAGTGGCCAAGCGGCCTGAGCTGTGGGTTTCCATCGTGGGCACGTCAGGCATTCTTGGCTCCTTCCCTGTTGGAAGCAGATGCTCCTGAGGCCGAGCGTGTGCCTCTCTGGGCACCGTCGGAGGCCCTGGTGTACGGGGCACCAGCTGAGCCTGAGTCAGGGCCAGATCACTGAGGGACTTGGGCCCCGACAGTCTTACTCCCTGGGAGGGCCAGTGGGCACCTCTCCACTCCATGCCATTTCTAGGCGGTGGGTGGGGGTTTACTCCTAGGTGAGTGAGCTCTGCCGGTAGGTTTTCGGCCAGAACATGATGGTGGTAAGAAAAAGAATTACTAAGAGGAGGAGAGGGAGCAGGTGGTGCAGAAGGTTCTGGATGCCAGGTCCAGTGCCCGGAGCTCCCCTGTGTGGGGGCTGTGGATGGCTGACTGGGCCAGCACTTGTTGGGCGTGTGCTCTGGCTCCACCCAGTGAGCGGGACCGCCTCCCGGAGGGTTTATGAGAAGCCTGCAGGGGCGGGGCAGGGGAAGAGTGTGGGGAGGGCCTGCCCTGCAGTCACCTGCTGGTGGGCTTGCCGTTTACCTTGCATAACTGCTCACAGGAGCGGCCTCTGTGTGACTGTGGGCATCTCTTGGGGCCTGTGGCTTGGACCAGCTTCAGGCCAGGCTGGATATTGCCTAAGCTGACGACACAGAGCTCCAGGCCACTTCTTTGGTGGTGGGAGACTTCTTTGGTCCAGCAGAGTTTTGGGCGACCTGCCTGGGTCTCCTTTGTGGCCCACTCTGGATGAGAGGTGAGGTGGGTGCCAACCTCTGCCTGCAGTGGTTGGAAGGGGTGTTCAGAGGCCTGCAGGGAGGCACACGGACATCCCAGAAGCAGGGGGCCTGCTGCATCAGGACCCCAGTCCCACAGCTTCCCGGCAGGGAGGCCCTGGGAAGGTGCTTGCCTTTGTGAGCCTCAGTTTACCCTTCTGTGCATTGAGGACAGTTAGCCAGCGTCCGGGGCCATGGAGGCTGTTGAGAAGTGTATCTAGCACTAAGCACAGAGCATGCACTGGCAGTGATGCTTTTCTCATGCCATGCTTGCTCCACCTCAGGTGAACAGTTTTAAGAAGCAGAGATTGAAGTGGAGAGCAAGTGAACCTAGAGAGTGGGGAGGCCCACCTGCAGGCACGAGAAAGCACCCTGGGTGGTGTGGGACCTCTGAACAGGGAGGCTGAGCGCCTAGCCCAGTCCTTCTTGGTGCAGATAAGGCAAGGGTGTGTGAATGCAGCTGCTGGAATCTCTTAAGAAGCCGGTTAGGATCTGCCTCTGGTCACAGACAGTCGACCTAGATGCTGTGTGCTGGGCAGAGAGGCCTCCAGTGATCAGTTCAGAACAGAAGCGCAGCCCACCTGAGGCTCACAACCTGAGGGTTGGCTGCAGGCTTTCCTGTTTCAAAGACTTTTTAAATCTGGCTCTTTTCCTGGGAGGCTTGAATTCTGAGATTACCTGGAAGACTTGATTACTACATCTAATTTATGTCCGCTCTTAAATAATATATTAAGTTTTTTGGAGAAGAGTCAAAGGAGAGAGGTTAAGGCAGTGCGCACTGGTGAGGGAACAGACAGGCGGATCACTGGAACGTACCAGAAACAGCCACGCGACACAGTCAACAGTCCTTTGACCAAGAAGCAGAGGCAGCGCGGCGGAGCAAGGTCACTCTAACGGACGGTGCTGGACAGCCGTCTGGACAGCCGGACACGCACAAGCAGGCAGCGAGCCCAGCGCAGGGCTTCCTTCCTTCACGAAAGTTAACTCGAATGGATCACACATCTAACCGTAAAATGAAAAACTATGAAACTCTTAGAGAATAACGTAGGAGAAAACCTAGGTGACCTTGGTTGTGGAGACAACGTTTGACATACAACATCAAACAAAAAAACTGTTAAGTCGAACTCTATTAAAATGGAGAACTTCTGCTCAGTGAGGCACTAATAGGATAGAGCAAAGACAGAACACAGACTGGAAGAAAGTCTTTGCAGACACACACCTGATAATGGGCTGTTTCCCAGAACGTACAGAGGATTCTTAAAAAACTCCACAATAAGAAAACAGAGTTTAAGAAATCGGCCAAAGACCTTGACAGGCACCTTGTCAAGGAAGATATTCAGACGGCAAATAAACATTTGAAAAGATGCTGCACGTCATGTGTCATCAGACACACACAGACTCAGAAAACGGCGACACGCCGCCATCCACCTGTCAGAACGCCGCCCGTGCCACATTTGGAATTTCTTTTCATAGAACAAGACGAACACCAGACGATCCCGCAGTCATGCCCCTTGGCATTCGCTCAGAGGACGCGGACGTTTACGTGCACACAGAAACCTGCACGCGGGTGTTTGTCCCAGCTTTGCTCACAGTCGCCAACCTGGAAAGCAAAGATGTCCCTCAACAGGTGACTGGGTAAACAGACTGTGGTGCATCTAGACAATGGAAGACTTTTCTGTGACTTTGAGAAAGCTGTCATACCACAAAAAGACATGGATGAGTCTTAAATGCATATTGCTAAGCAAAAGAAGCCGATCTGAAAAGGCTACATGCTGTGACATTTTGGAAAAGGCGAAACTATGGAGACAGTAAAAAGATCAGTAGTCATTAGAGGTTGTGGAGGCACTGAAAATCATCTGTATTATAAAATAATGGTGGATACATGTCCTTATTCAGTCAAAACCCATAGAACATACAGTGCCAAGAGTGAGCCGTAATGTAAGCTTAAGTTAATAATAATGTATCAATATTGGCACATCAGATAACACATGTACCACATTTGTCCAAGATGTTAATGATAGGGAAGGCTGTGTGTGTGTGTCAGGGAATTCATGGAAACTGTATTTTCTCTTCAGTCTTTCCATAAACCTGAAACTTCTCTGAAAAATAATCTATTAATTAAAGAAACAGCCGCATTAAAGAAGTTTGCAGAAACGAAAGAGTTATCCATAACCCAAGTGAGTACAGCTTACTGTTTTTGCACATTATCTTGAAGTGTCTTCAGACACAAATCTTTTTTATAAATACAGCTGCAGTCACAGGGCATCACAGCTTTTACATTCTTCTTTTTGGTTCTAGAGCGTCTGCTTCCAGGGGCCTTGGCGCTGGGTGGGCCTGGGAAAGGTGGTCCCCCTCATGCTCCCCTTGTTTTGAGCTAGGAGTATGTCCCCACATGTTCAGGAGCAGGGCCTCCACAGCAGCTTCAGAAGTGAAAGACGTGCCGTGAGCCCTACTCGGGCACACGGGCAGAGGAGCCAGTGGGATGGTGGGGGGCACTGGGCGAGGGGCTTGGTGCCCCCAAGTCCTGGTGGTTTGCAAGGGGCTGTTTTGGCTGGGCTTCAGGGCACCTCCTCGGCAGGCAGGTGCAAGCCTAGCCATCCGCTGGCTTGTGGGCAGGTCGTAGGTGGGGAGGGCAGGAAGGGAGCTCTGAGCCCATCAGGTCCTCAGAACCACCTCTGGAGTTCTTGGGACTCTTCACCGGTAAGAAGGAGGCTCAGGCGAGGTGGGTCAGCTCACAGTGGAAAACAACCGCTCGCAGCACGCCCCCACCTGTCCCTGGACTGTCACCTTTCAGGTGTGCTCAAGGAGTTGCTGCAGGAAGCCTGGGGAGTGCTGGGTGAGACAGGCGCGGTTGTCATGGGGCTTCTCGGAGCCTGTGAAGTGCCTGCTGTGCGGCGAGGCTGTTGAAGGGGTGGGTGTGGGAAGCACCCTCCGCCTTGTCTTTCGCTTCCCCAGTGTCCCATGGGACCAGGCTGGGCTCTGGGGAGTGATGTGTCGGGCTGACTGTTGGTAGAGGTACAGATGTTCCCAGGGCATGTCTTGGCTCTTTGGAAAGAGTGTTGGAGTTGGCAGGGCTGGGGAGCTTGACAGGAAGCTGGCCCTGCCCTCAAGACTCCATGCTTTGCTCAGGCCGGAAGCTGCCCTGGAAGGATCCATCCCCCTCGATGTCCACTCTTCCCCAAGGCCCTGGCTTTTCTGGCTCTGTGCATGCCTGTTCAGGAGCCAGTGTGCTGGGAAACTCAGCGGCAAGCCAGGTGTGAGTGAGTGATGCCGAACTTTGAGCATCCCCAGCATCTGAAACTTGGAGATGAGATGCCCACTTGAGAGCCGTGGTGTGGGCAGGCGCAGCTGTCTGCTTCCCAGCCGTGTGTGACCTGCCCCCCGTCTCA
This sequence comes from Macrotus californicus, assembly GCA_007922815.1. Classification (NCBI taxonomy): domain Eukaryota; kingdom Metazoa; phylum Chordata; class Mammalia; order Chiroptera; family Phyllostomidae; genus Macrotus; species Macrotus californicus. The sequence continues at coordinate 83,376 of VMDR010002773.1, forward strand.
GTGCCTCACAGCAGCAGGCACGCTGTCACAGCTCCAGGAGCCGGGACGACCACATGTGGAAGTGGGAAGTGAGCGGGTGGGCGGGCACAGGGTGGGGCTGGGTGGCACGTTTTCATCTGTGCAGGAGGATGTTCGCTTTGGTCTTCTTCGGCCTCCCTGGTCAGAGTTGGGTTGCCAGGGGCGGTGGGGAAGGCTCGTGGCACGGATAGGCATGGTCTGTTCCCTGGAGCTGGGCGTCGTGGGGTTTTTTTGTTTTTTTGTTTAATATATTTTATTGATTATGCTATTACAGTTGTCCCATCTCCTCCCCCCAACCCCCTCCCTGCACACCCCTTCCCACCACACTCCCCCTCTTTAGTTCATGTCCATGGGTCATATATATGAGTTCTTTGGCTTCTACATTTCCTATACGATTCTTAACCTCCCCCTG
>VMDR010002774.1:0-44867 GCA_007922815.1 Macrotus californicus
GCTAAAGATAGTGAATGTGATAAGAATTCAGAGAAGGGAGAGGTGACGGGGCTGTGGGTGGGTGAGATGAGTTATTTCTTGGAGAAAAACAAGACTTTTCAAAGGTGGCTATGGGTGGTTAATATTCAGGAGACAAAGAGCGTACCAGTTTGCAATTCAAAATACAGTTGGGGAAGCAAGTTGAGGCCACCTTGTAGAAGGCCTTGAACTTAAGGCTAAGGAATTTAAACTTCATTCTATAGACAATAGGCAGCTGTGGATATTTTCTGAGCACGAGTGGGAACATCTGCAAATCAGTACCATGAAAATGATATCTCCTGACACTCTCAGCTACCAACAAGAGGAACCCATCCCAAATGGGCTTAAGCAAAGGGGAATTTATTGGCTACCAAAACTGGAAAGTCTAGGGATAGACCTTACTTTAGGCATAGCTCGATCCATCAGCTCAAATAATGTAACTGGTTTCTTCCTGAATCTTTCTACTCTGCATCCTTTGAGTAGGCACCTTTCTCTGGTAGGCTTTCCCTCATGGTGATAGGATGGTTGCAACAGCTCCAGAATCACGTCTTTCAAAGCTAAAGTCTAGGAAAAAGAGATAACTTTCCTGGAGACACCAAAAAAAAAAATCTTAGAATTGAGTCTAGATGGCTGGGACAGTCTAGTTTGGTTCATGTGCACCTCTCAGGACCAGTATTTGTCACGAGAAGAATGCACTGTGCCAAGGGGCTTAGGCCTGGTTCAAATTCACAGCCCTCCTTCTTCAGCTCAGGGCGGGTCAGCCCTGACCAAACCGCATTGAACTAGAGCAGCGATGGGAGTGAATTTCCAAATGAAAGCAGGATTGTTGCTGTTACTTGGAGGCTGGGCCCCAAACCGATAAATGTTTATAACAGGAAAAAGGGTCAGCCTGGCAGTGTAGAGAACAGACTGAAGCAAAGAGAAACCGCTGCCGAAGTTGCCTGTTCTTCTGTTTCCTGCAATGTCCTGAGAGCACTGAATTCCACCACTCCACCTAGCACCTCCCACAAGGCCCTGCCTGCCAAGGTCCTCACAGATCTGCTGATCGTCTCCATAGAGATAAGTCGGAAGGGGAAGAAGGAATTAAGATGGACACAAGGTGCCTTGGAGGCCATGCCGATCCCATCGCTGTAAATCGGTCACATTCTGCCATTTAAGAAAAAGACCCTTATTGCTTCATTTTAGCAGCTATTGCAGCTGTGTTTGAGAGGGAAAGGCGGCTAGCCTGGCGGGGTTGTTCATCTGTCTAGATTTATAGAGCTATAATTCTTTCCGAATTTGTTGTTATAAAAAAATGGCTTTAAAAAGATCGTTTTGTTTTTTTTTTTTAGTTTCCTTGTGGCTTTTATTTATTGCACAAATAACAGCACAACAACCTTAAAGGAAGGAAGAGAGGGGGAAATAGCAGGCTACGGTAAATGTCACCTGAAAGAGACAGACAGCCCTTAGCAGATGTGTAAATATTATCTTCAATTTATCTTGTACCCTCTAAATGTGGACTTGTCAAAAAAACAAACCCTCATTCTGTCATGGCACCAAGATGCACGTTAATACAAAGTACAACATAGCTCTGTTGGATACTTTGGTGCATTATTAGCTGGACAAGATGGGCTGTGGTCCTCATCCACCCAACTGAAGATGAGGAAGCTTGAGCACAGTGGGTCTGAGAAAGGTGTCTGCACATCGTTCGTTTACCTTTTGCCTGCAGTCATTTCTTCTGCTGCATGGTCTTCCACGTGAAGGAAATGCAGCTCCGAAACCATTTCCGGTCTTCTAGTTTAATCTCCCGAGAGGTAGCTGGGTCATTGAGTTCTCAACTTTCTGAAGACTCCATGCGACCAAGAGAGCATCAAGTACACGTTCGTGGACACGGGTGATAAATCATTTTGTTGTGACTTTGACTGCAAGTGGGATTGGCTGGTGTGGGACAATGTCATGGTAAGATTCTCATTTGAGGAACTGACCTACTTTGATACAGGTTTTTTTTTCTCCCCTTCTGCACTTTTAAGTCTTTTAACAATTCATGGCTCATCTATTAATTTAATGTGACTGAGACAAACATCGAATGCTACCATTTTAAGACCATAAAAGAGCCTAGGTTCTCCCAACATGTGGGGAAGACTAGTATCTGCAGAGCCTCTGGACTTCAGTAGCACTTGGCAGCTATGCAGGTGGTAAATTGAATAAATAGGGTCTCTGATGTGTTAGAAAGTGGTTTCTATAAATAGGAGATTAATGCTGCCCGCAATGAGTCAGATCTGAAAGAATGGTGTTCAAAACTGTTGACTCCCACTCAGGTATTTTAAGGACCGAGTCAGCTATTCTTAAGCCTTTTCAAAATGCAAGGTATTGGGAGATGATAGGAGGTAATCAGAAGCATTATCTCTCCCCTTTGGGTTCATTTGCATAATACTCACTCAAGCTAGTCAAATTGGCATTTAGGAGCTCATGGCCTTCAACATTAATGGAGCCATTTCACAAATGCTTCCGTGGAATTTTCTTCTTCCTGTCTCTCCTGTTCCCGTGAAGATGCCTCCATCTTTTCTCTCTCGCTAAGTGGAAGGAAACGCCGTGCTGGCTGCCCCAGACCTCCTGGCCTTCCCACTCCTATTCAGTGTCCCGTCCACTGCAAATGGGGGCTCCCTCCAACAACCCATGTGCTTTCTGCCTTTCAGGGCTTAGTTTTCAGGAACATCTGAAGAATCGCCACCATGGTGTGGAAGTTTTAAGGCACTCTTCTTATGACAATTTTTAAAAACATACCCATTTAACCTCCTGATAATAATTGTGACCGATTGTGCAGTGCACGCACCTGATGTGTGGGACCAGCGGTCTGAACCTGTCTGTCATGTGCAGACAGCAGTGCACGGCTCCGTTCTCAGTTCTCCCTCTAATCGCACTGTGTTCACGTTTGCCGATGCTCCTTGGGGACGGGGGACTCTGACTGCAGCCTTCCCTGGCCTCTGTCGTGCCACTCGGCCTTGCCCGCCGCCCAGCACCATGCTGCACTTTGCACGTCATTGGCCCCAGTTCTGGGTGGGCTGTGGGCGCTTCTTCCCCACCACGCGCTCTCTTTGTCAGCCCCGAGCACTTCAAGTGCAAACGTGGTTGGCAGGAGCAGATGTGCTGCTATCCCCACCCCCGCTCATCCTCATCTGCCATGTTTCTTCACGGCCAGTCACCAGGGGAGTGTCAGTGCCAGTCCTGCTGCAAATGCTGAAAGCCAAAGCCGATGCTCACTGACTTAACTCCTAGTGGTGGTTCCCCTTCTCTCCTCTGTGCATCTCTGAGACCCAGTCAGAGAAAATAACATTCCTTTGGTGCCTTGGCCAGGAATGTTCTGGACGTTCTAGGGTGCAGCCATTTATGCCTATTATGCAGAAGGCATGTCCTCTCTACTCTGTCTTGTAATCCTCATATCAATTCTGGGAGGTAGGTAAGGAGTCAGACATACCTGGGTTTGAATGCTGGTGCTGCCATTCACCAGCTGTGTGGCCTGAAGTATTTCAGGGGACCTCTCCGAGTTTGATTTTCCCATCTGTATGACTAGAACCAAACAGGTATTGCTTCTGGCCTTAACTGGAACAACTAAGAGAATGAGGGAAGAAGTAACAGTCTCACCTGTGATTCCACGCTCTTTAATGCCCTGTCAACAGACCCCCTAATCATTTTACATGTCTCCATTTCCTGCTGCACAAAACAGCGCCACGTGGCAAGATTGACAGGAGTCGTTACCCTATTGTACAGATGACAACTGAAGCTCAGAGAGGTCACATTCTTTACCCAAGGTCAGAGATCCAACAAGTGGTCAAAGATAGGGTTAGAACCAAGGTCTTTCTCAAGGTAGCACGAGAGAAATGTATCCACCTTCAACAGACTTGATGATGGGTCCACCTAGGAGCACCAGAGTGTTTGCTTGCACTTCCTGTTGCAAGTTCATGGTCATCGAGCTCTTTGAGTGCTGATATCTTCAACAGCCTTAGAAACCCTGACACCCTTGAGGATGAGGGTGGTTCAGGTGCCTAGAATCGGGCAGGAGGGGACCTTGTGGTTGGTAGCCACATACCCACTGCTGCTTGTCCCACTTGACATGGAGCTGTGGCTGTGCTGGGCCTGTCGTGGGGAGTGGGGTGGAAGGAAGGTGTTGGGACCTGAGGCCGTCCCAGGCATGCTGAGGCCATTGACCAGAGTGGTGGAAAGAGGAGGAGCCCGTTGATTAGGAAAATACCTTTTGTGCCTCAGGTTTGTTTGTTTTTTTCATCTGAGAAATAAGGATGATACCAATACCTGCTTACAGGCTTGTTTTGAAGATGAAACAAGCTAAAGCTTGAGTGTCTAGCAACATGCGGGCTGCTCATTGAATGAAAATTTTCTCTTTTCTCTCCTCCTCCCCAATTTGGCACACGTACAAGCTCTGTCCAGAAGGTATCCAGCCATGTACTACGAAAAATAGGGAGTTATTGAAGAAGATACAAGATACAAGAAACACTGTACATAGGACAATGACACTCCAGTCTTCTTCAAAATAGGCACCTTGGGACCTCACACAGTTCTCCCAATCGCCACCAGCTGCCCTGTCATATTTTTCTGAATCTCATCAAAAGTCTGAAATCTCTTCCCTTTCGAAGGTGATTTTAGTTTTGGGAAAAGCCAGAAATCACAGGGCACCAAATCTGGGCTGTAGGAGGGCTGAGTCACCTGGGTGATTTGATGTTTCACAAAAAAACTCTGCACAAGATGTGATGCATGAGCGGGTGCATTGTCGTGATGAAGCTGCCAAATCACCAGTTGCCCACAGCTGCGACCTTCTGAATCATGCAAATAGTTTCCATGGAGGAATGTTCAAGCTTAATGCAAAATTTGATGCAGATTTGTTGTTTTACTCAGTCATTTTGAATGCAATGGCCACACAGTACACACGCTCAGTCAACAGTGTCTACCGCCCCCGCTGATTAGTACAGTGAGGTCTTCATTGTTCACGCATGCCCATTCCAGTCCACTCTCCTCGGCTGCCAGGTCACATCGATGTTGCACAAACCCTTCTCATTATATTAACCATGGCTGGGCTTTTTCCGGACAGCCTTCCATAGGTTACCTTAAACCCTCTTCCTCCCAGCCCCACCCCACCGAAAACTAAGTGGTGGGAATGTAGTGTCTTCCACATATTAGAAGTGTGCCTTAATCTGTTGTAGTTGCTCATGTTCTCCTACAAATTGTGGTTTATAGCCTGGTGAGGTACTTTTTTTTTCCTTTAAGAAAACTTTGGGCTTTCTGCCTGTTGCTATTCCAACAAGCAAAAACACCAGAGCATCTGACGTTCGTTGGGGCCACTGTTCTGTCTCGTATGGCATTTTCTGTCTCTTTCTGGCTGTGTTTCTCAGACCAGCTTTCCTGTGTTTTGGAATGTCGGAGCAGATTGACTCCAGGAATTTCTGGGGGCCACCCTCCCTGCCTGCACCCCACCTCTAATTCTGCGTTCTGCCTGACAATGCAGGCAGGGACCCTGACTAAGAGGGTGTAGTTGTTCATGACACAAACCTCCAGGCTGTGTGGCCCAAACCTGGTGTTTCCTTTCCTGGCCTATCGCGAGTCTGCCCTGCATGATTTACAGCAGCCCCTTGGGCTTCACCTTCACCTTCACCTTGTTCCTTCTCTATGGAGTAGCGGGTTTCTACAAAACTGGGGAGGAAACATTTCTTTAGCAGCATGGACTTATATACGCTATCTCATCTACTTCTTCAACCATCCTCTGAAAAAGGCTCTATCATCTTTTTAAAAAAAATAGATTAAGACATGGAGATGTGGAGAAGTCCAGCAAGTTACTAAGATTATACATCCAACAAACGACTGAGCTGGGTGAATCCTGGCCCTGGCCAAGCCCCTATAACACCATGTTAGGAAACCATGCCTTCCTTCTTAGATTCTGTGGTGACCTGCCTGGGGTTTTCTCCACACCCTCAGACTGAAGCCCTCATTTCTCCAGCTGCTGGGAGTGTTGGTGGCTGACGGCTCTCAACTGAGTCCCCTCCTCAGGACAGCTGGCCCCAGGGCAGCACAACTCTGCAGGGCCACCTGGCAGCATCAGCTGAGGCTTTAGCAGTGACCGTGTCTCAGTTCTGTTTCTCCTTCTGCCCATTTGTATGGCCTTTGCTCTGCCACAGGTGTGACCTGAGCATGCTGTCCAGTAAGCTTCCTTGTACAACTCTCTGTCTCAGGGTCTGCTGCTCAGGGAATCCAGCCTTAGGTGGAAGTCTGTTGGTGGGAATGCCCATACCCTAGTGTCCCAGCAGCTGGTACATAGGCCTGTATCTTCCTAACGGGAGGCAGAGAATAGCTTGGGAGCCACGTGGCCTGGATTGGAATCACAACTCTAATGATTGCAGCAGTGCAAACTTTTGGGCTGTTGGACCTTCTCAGAACCTCAGCTTTGTTATTTATAGTACGAGTGTCATGATGATAATAGTATCTACCTCATCAGCTGTGGCAACCGAGATAACTTCAGTCTTGCATTTGAGTGGAGGCTGGCACGCAGCAACGAGCAGAAAGTGTTGGACATCAGTAGTAGCAGATGCTCTGAGAACACCTCCCCCTACCCCCAACTTTCTCCATTTCCTTGAAACCACATTCTGCTGGTTTACCTACTTTTGCCACTGGTTGTCCTCTGTTTGCTTTGCTGGCTCTTCTTCCTTCTGCCATCTTCTGAGGTGGGTATTCTCCAGGCTGTGCCGCCTCTGCTGTCTGCCTTTTCCCTCATTCTCTCTCTTCAATACCATCCACCCTGCCCAAAAGTGTCCTGGCTTTTGAGCAGGGCTGCCTGTCATCTTTAAGGGATGCAGTTTTAAGGAGAATGAGCAGATCTGTCATTTGCATGAATAACCAGAGCATTTCCCCGATGACTGCTCCAAAAGTCAGCCTGTCGGAGCCTTTGAATTGTGTTAGCAAATTGTTTGCAACTTATGCCCTTGAGTAAGGGCACTGCCTGTCTTGTAACAGGTGCTATTGTGAAGGGTGATGATGCAGAGGAGGCCAGAGGAGGCACAGAGAAAGGTGATGACCATTTGAAGTTCTATGGCAAGAGACAGGGAAAGGAGATTCTTGGAAAGTCCTGGAACAGTGAGGACAATGAGCCGTTATTCTCAGGGCTTCATTTTTAGAGGGTTTTGATCAGTCCCTTAAATCTCAGTTGTTTGAATATAGAGTACAAGCCTCCTAAGTGCATAAAACCCATGGAAATTATACGTAGGAAGTTCTACGGATGGCCTGTGATTTGGATTCAGTTGATCAATGGAAAAGTATTTTCTGACTTTAAATATGTGATCCTAGGGGGAGGAGAGGTGAAAGGGGCCTGAGAGAGGAAAAGACAACTAGAAAAAAAGATGGGAGAGAAGGGGGGAAAGGAAACTAACATTTATTGGTCATTACCATGTGCTCGGCACTTGAGGAATGTTTTCTCATTTAATATTAAAAAAACCTCTATCAGGATAGAGTCTATCTGCTCCATTTTACAGATAAGGAAACAAGGACTCAGGATAGATAAACATCCTTCCTAAGGCCACACTCAGGGTGGTCTGGCCCCAGAGTTCTCATCCTGACCACCCCACCCTGTGGGAAGGGCTAACTGGTATAGGATGTCCTAACTTTAAGGTTATCTTTAGTCAACTGTGCTTTCTGTCATCACCCTTCTGATGCGTAGGGACTGTGCTACAAGGCCATTACTAAACAAGATATTGCTAAGAAGTGACCTTGGTTTGTTTATAACACAAACTAATGCTAATTTTATGATGAATTCGTACCTCCCATCCCTCCAACCAGGGGTGTCCAACCTGCGGCCCATGGGCTGCACGCGGCCCAGGATGGCTATGAATGTGGCCAACCACAAAATCGTAAATTTACTTAGAACCTGTTTTTTGCTCATCAGTTTTTGTTAGTGTTTGTGTATTTAACGTGTGGCCCAAGGCAACTCTTCTTCTCGTGTGGTCCAGAGATGATAAAAGTTTGGACCTCTAATACCCCCCTACGCCCTATGCCCCTCACCCACATAATCCACACCATCCCCTTAATTCAGAAATGTCTTTTTTAGAGCATCAGTCTTGTTCATTATTATTCTATCTATGGTTCAATCCATTGTAGCCAAAAGGATCAAACCTGCTTCCCATCTACTTTCTGAGCTTCGAAAATTCCAGGTACAGAAAAATGTTTTTGGGTTTATTTATTTAATGTATGTTTTATTCTTGTTTATTCTATTACAGTTGTCCCAATTCCCACCCCCCAGCTCACCCCCTGCTTCCAGTCAATCTCCACACCATTGTCCATGTCCATGGGTCATTCCTACATGTTCTTTGACTAATCCCTTCCCCTTCTTTCCACCATTTCTCCCCTCACCCCTTTCCTCTGGCAGCTGTCAGTCTGTTCCATGTTTCCACGTCTCTGGTTCTGTTTTGCTCATTACTTTATTTTATTTATTAGATTCCTTCTATAAGTGAGATCATGTGGTATTTATCTTTCACTGCCTGGCTTATTTCACTTAGCATGATAGTCTCCAGTTCCAGCCACGCTGTCACAAAGGGTAGGACTTCCTCTTTCGTTCTCTCTGCTGCAGAGAATTCCATTTGTAAATGTACCACAGTTTTTTAATCCACCCATCTACTGATGGGCACTTAGGCTGTTTCTAACACTTGGCTGTTGTACATTGTGTGAACACAGAGGTGCATAAGTTCTTTTGGATTGGTGTTTCGGGATTCTTAGGGTATATTCCCAGCAGTGGAATCACTGGGTCAAAAGGCAGTTCCATTTTTAGGTTTTTGAGGAAAATCCATACTGTTTTCTACAGTGGCTGCACCAGTCTGCATTCCCACCAACAGTGCACTAGGGTTCTTTTTTCTCCGCACCTTCACCAGCACTTGCTGTTTGTTGATTTATTAATGATGGTCATTCGGACAGGTGAGGTGATATCTCATTGTGGTTATATAAGTCATGATACTATAAAAGTCCTTGCGGAAAACACAGGCAGTAAAATTTCAGATATCCCATGTAGCAATATTTTTGCTGATATATCTTCTAGGGCAATGGAAATCCAGGGGGGAAAAATAAACAAATGGACTACATCAAATTAAAAAGCTTCTGCACGGCTAAAGAAACCATCATCAAAATGAAAAGGGGACCGACCATCTGGGCAAACATGTTTGCCAATGATACCTCGGACAAGGGTTTAATCTCCAAAACATATAAGGAACTCATCCGACTCAACACCAAGAAGAAAAACAATCCCATTAAAAAACCGGTGAAGGACCTGAATAGACACTTCTTTGAGGAGGACGTACAGATGGCCCACAGACATATGAAAAGATGCTCTGCATCAGAAGCAGAAAACCCTCGAGGCAGCGCAGGGTTGTAACACCTGGATGCTACGAAATCACTTCGTGCTGCAGTCCTTCCATCACACGTGGGCAAGATTCTTGCTTCTGTGAGGAGCCATGCCAAAAGACTTCTTAATCTGATGCCCTTTTACAATTTCGGCAAAGACAAGAAAAGAAGGGCATATTATTTGGAAGGAGAGAGTTTCAGAAAGAAACAGAGAGCTTTCCTTTCCTCTGTGCTCGATTAAAAAAAAAAAAAGAACAAAAAACCCCAGCAGCTGAAATTTGTACTTGCTTTGAAGAATAAAATTCCCAAGCCTTTACGCTGGACATTCATGGTCCTGGTCCTGGCTGCTGCCCCACAGCTGAGCGTGGCTGGGGCCCCGAGTATTGGCAGTTAAAGTCACGTGTAGCTGACGCACAGCTGCCTCCACCTCAGAAGCAACATCTCAAAGTGAAGCACTTTTATCATGGGGCGTGTGCTAGGACTTATGCATGCCATCATCGTGGCGTGGCAAGGCGCAATGCTGGGTTTTCATGAGCCTTAGGTCTGAGAGCTTCTTCGTGGTTGCCTAGGGTCCCAGGGTCTCGTCAGGTCAGACCGTCGTTCTAGAGACAGCCTAGTGTGAATCACCAGCACCGGTTTTGCTTTCTCCCTTTATTCCTACCTATGAAGTATTTTCCAGTTACTTTCCTGTGCTGTCCATAAGCAAGTGGTTCTCTGTGCTTTGCTGCCTATACCTTCTAAGGCAGGGTTTGAATCCTCTGCCGCAGGAATAAAATCTTCACGGGACTCCCTCTGCAGGGAAATCCACCTGCAAGACGCAAGCTGGAGGCACTGCACCGCTCAGGAAACCCATTTCCACTTCCTGCCAGTGGTCCTGTCGCCTTCCTTCCCAGGTGACACCCCTCTCAGGTTCTGATTTAAAAGCACTTAATTAGGGTGCTAATTAGAAGCTTATCTAGTTGCTAATGAAGTAGTTGACAGTCCAGATCAATTAAAAAAGGGAAAAAGCATCCTGGTCTTTTGTTTGTGGCTTCTACGGGATGACAGTCTCTTTTTAATTGCTTTGAAACAGGCTTTGTTGAACACAGCTGCTTCTGTCAGTGATGCTTGGCTCCTGGTCACGTGGCCCCGGCCAGCGAGAGCCTGCACTGCAGCAGGAGGGGGGCCTCCAGACTCGGGAAAGCAAGGTTCCTCTCTCCTCCACGCATGCTGCTTTATAAATCGCACCAATCTAAGAGGGTTGCCCTGCCCACCTGTCCTGCCCCTGACCACCGACACCCTAAAATATTAGCTATGAATTTCTACTAAGCTGAATTATTGCTTAGCTGGCACATCCCCCATAGTATATAATTGCATCTACCTGAAAAAGTAGCAGTGAGCATGGAAACGAGACAAATGTTGTAATTAATATTTCTTCTTTTGTGTGTGTGTGTGTGTGTGTGTGCACTGACCTGGATGTTGGATTCTAGACACAGAACTCTAATGGAGTTTTGACGAATATTTTTGTAGAGATAACAGTAGTGGGTGAGCAGTGACAGAGCGGGCTCACTCAGTAGAAAATGACGTTGCTTTCTCGCTGCGGTCCTCCCACACAATGGGTGAGGGCTGCTGTGAAGCCGGGCTTGACAATGGAACAGAAGGGCCCGGTGGCCGGAAGCAGAGCGTGAGAAGAGGGAGCGAGGAGAGCAGAGCTGCAGGAGAGGGAGGCGGGGACCTGCGGGCAGTGTGCGCCTACGTGGAAGGAGAGAAGAGATACACAAGTGGTTTAACTATTTTTTAAAACACATACCGAGCCCCGATTGTGTACAGGCACCATGCTGGGCATGAGTTATAGGGCATGAACAAAACCCGACCCTTGGAAGGCAGACAATAACCAAATGATCGCACATAAGACGCGCCAAGTGCTGCGGAAGATCAATCCTGCGCGGTGTAGGCATGTCCTCTGTGGGCCCTGCAGACTTCCCTGAGGAATGATGATGAAGCTGAGAGGTGAAGGTCAAGTAAGAGGTGGCTGGGCAGAGGGGCCAGAACGGAGTCCCCAGGGCAGGAATAGCTATGGAAGTGGGAGGGCGAGAGCAGGTTCTGCTCTAGGTGCTAAGGAGAGTCTGACTTGCCAGAGCTGAGAGAAGGGAAGGATTTCATCAGTCGAGGCTGGAGCAGTGCCCAATCATGCATAGCCTTTTAAGCCACAGGAAGGATTTGGGACGATAAGGGACTGTACATAGGCAGTAAAAGGTCTTGAGCAGGGGATTCTTACGATCAGATTGTGTTCTTGAAATATCCCAGCAGCTGTGTGGGGAGCGGATCAGAAAGGGTCCAGATGGGATGTGGGGTTGGGGGATCATCCCAGAGGTTTTTACAGTGGTTCAAGGGCGAGTCAATGGCGGCCTGAACTAGGATGCTGACAGCGGGGGTGGGGGAGATGGGGAGGCCTGATGATCTGTTAGAAGATCAGGAATTGCTGGTTAAGGAAACGCTGTACGTGAGGAAGAGGGAGGAGCCAAGAAGACTAAAGGTATAGCTTGAGCAATGGGTTTCTGGTGGGAACTAATTTACTGAGATTGGGGTGCTGGGGGAGGGTAGAACTGGGTGGGGGTGGGGCAGTTATAATTCAAGTCTTAACTATATTTCATTGGAGGCATCAAATGGTGATGAGGTCAAGTAGGGCCGTGGAGTTGGTGGGCCTGAAGCTGGATGAGCTGGACATGTGACTCCCTCGGCCAAAAGAGGACCAGAAATCCGAGATGCTCCATGAAGCTCCCTTGTGGGGCAGGAAATTGCCCCCTCCGAGAAGAGGCTCAAATCCAGGGCAGAACCCTGAGGAATCCCAGCGTTGAACGGTGTCTTAGCAGGGAATGACTCGGGAGTCGGCCAAGGCAACTAAGAAGGAGCTGCCAGAGACAGGAGGAGAAACCCGAGAAGACCTTTGCTGAGATTGTTCTCGTGTCCAAGACTTTCTGTGAGGAGATCGCTGGGAACTGAGAGCCACTCCAGGCCCGTGAGTGCTGGCCTTCGGACACACTTAAGCAGCACAACCCGCCTGAAAGTAACATCTTACAAAGGGGACACCTGGAAAGGTGAGGCCGGGCTCACTCAGCCTTCCTCTTGTCATGCCCACCTCCCACCTCTGAACCCCAAGGCTCGGAGGAAGGACGTTGGAGCAGCCCTGCCTGAGAGAACAGCCACTGCGTTTAGAGCTACGCCTAGTAGGATCGCCTTGGATCCTCTTCCAAGGCTGGGCGCCATACTGCGCTGAGAACCCACCAAAGACCTGCCTCCTGGGCACCCAGGGAGCTCACAGAAATCTGACCTCTGCCTTGATCCAGGTCAGGAAGTGTGCGGGGGTGGGGAGGGGGTGGTTACCAGACACCACCCCTTCCCCCCTCCAAAAAAATGCCTCACAATCCTCCCAAACCCAGCTTAACACCCTTTACCTCAAGAACCTCCCTCAAGCCCCCGATTCAGAACAGATCACGCCACCCCATGCTCCTTTTTACTACACTCATCTTGTGACTACTAGGATTGTGTTTATTTACACGCCCCTCTCCCTACCAGATGCTGAGTTTCTCTAGGACAGGGGCCAAGTCTTTCCATCTCAAAGCCAGGATAATACCCAGAACAGTGTGGGTGTTGAGTAAACGTTTGCCCAATTGGATTGAATTTCTTTGAATTACACTTGAAAGGACCCTCAGACAGCCGCCAGTCCTTTCTTCTTGTATGTAAAGGTGAGGATCAGCTCCCCCTAGCTGCTGGCAGAACTGGTTCTGCAGTCCAGAAACTGGATTTCCAGTTCGATTTTCTTAGGATCTGCTCTTCAGTGCTCAGGAGTTAACGGCGATGAATTTGCATATGTAAATGTTGGAGGAGAAAAGCTCCCCAGGCTGCACTCTCGCTGGTTTAAATGTTGCTATCTCTATATCACTCACCAGGCCCACAGCATGAAGTGACTTTCTCTGGAGCCCTTTTTCATGAGGAGAAGTGTGACTGTCTCTCCTACCTGTCCTCACCACCTATCATGGTCCTGGCTCCTTCACAGATGCCTTGTCACTTTTAATTTTTACCTTCAAAACGAGCCACTTCTTGCATTTCCTAGTGGAAATGCTTTGTGTGTGTGTTTCCAATCTCCTCCTGCAGGATTTGGCCCAGGATCGGTTGCAATAAGGGTTCCGGGGCTTTCTCCGAGTGGATGAGGGTTAGGAAAATCCTTAGGGAGGAAACTGGAATCCACTTCTCTTCCCTGGGGACAGGGTGATGGCTCTTTTTTGGAAGACCAGTGGAAGGAGGGCTCTCGGGACGCACCCTTGGGCATAAAAGCTGCAAACACTTCTTTGTCACCAGGAGTACCGGCTGTGCTGGGACCCTTCAATCAAGAAGGAACCAGCCGATGGTCTGAGAACCTGGCTGTTCTCCTCATTCAAACCCCAGCTGTACCACTTATCAGCGTGCAATCTAGCCCTCGATCCGAGAGCCTCAGTTTCCTCCTCTGCAGAATGGGACTAAGAGCACCTCCCTCGACCGGTCACTGTGAGGACGGGCACACCCGTGTACAAAGCCCCTGGCAGAGTGCTTGGCCCAGGCAGCTGCCCAATCAGCATTGGTTGTTCATAAGCCAGTCTTTAAAGGTGAACTCATTAGCCTTTACTTGCTTTAATCCTGTTTGCACATCCAAAACTGTTTTCGTGGACGGGATGCCTGGTGCCATACATGGTTTGCTACTCTAATTACTGTTGTTGTCGCTATCACTGTTGTGGCTTATGGATGAGATGTCTCCTGTCAAGAGAAATCCTTGGGTGATGAGTAGTTATTTGTAGCCGAAGGCATGCAAAGAAATGAAGCGCAGATTGCGTTCTGTATTTTGCCCGTTTTATGTTTGAAAAATATGAATTAATCTGTCCAAATAAAAAAGTGTTTAACCAATGGGGCCACTTGGACTAATTGAGTCTGGATTCTGCAGCTAGTCGGGGTCTCCTTGGCAACGGTTTGGGCCAGAGCTGAGCTTCCCAGGGCTCTGCTTTGAGAGAAGGACACGTGAAGGTGACACTTGCAAAGCTCTGGCGTCTGTCAGCTGGTGTCTGCAAGCAATACGTGGAATTACAAGGGACACGTGGGTGGCCAGGTTCTCTCCCTTGAATAGAAAAGATACATTGTGCTTTTAAGCTGCTGTCTGGTTTTGATTTAATAGCTCTCTGTGAAGAGCCTTGTAGCAGGATCGTAACCCCAGCTGAAGGGCAACCTGAAGAGTTGCTCTATCTTTGCATCTTTATTCCGGAAAGCATCATTTTTCTATTTTCTGTTCTTCTTCTGTCCTCAAGCTCTGCTACTTGAGGAGGCCATTTGTTACATCAAATACAATGACTGGATCCTACACTTTTTCTTCGCAGCAGAGAGAACGTCGCTGGAAACAGTTTCGTCCCTAGTTGTACACGGGAGCATAACTCAAGAAAATAGTTGGGCACACCGAAAAAAAAACCCAAAAAGCGTAAGAAATCCATCTCAGCATTACTCACAGTAGGACAACATTGGAAAGATCTGAAAAGTCCAGCAATGAGGAAGTGGTTAATGAGATTAGAAAACACCGTAAGAGGAAGTTTTAGATGGTTACTCAAGGTTGCATTTCTGGAAAATTTTCAATAGAAGACATGGCCAAATGCTTATGACCTCACGTTAAAGCAGGATACAGAATTGTATGTTGAGCCTGATCTTGACTTAAATTCAAACAGATGTATAAATGAAGACTAAAAGGAAGTGTACCAAGCTGATAAATGTGCCACAGTCGTTCCTTGGAAGTGGGGCTATAAGTGATTAAAAATATATATATTTTTTTTTATCGTCACCCAAGGACATTTTTTTTATTGCTTTTTAGGGAGAGAGGAAGGGAGAGAGGAAGAACGACATCGATGTGAGAGAGAAACATCGATTGGTTGCCTCCCATACACACCTGGACTGGGGATCAAACCCACAACCTAGGAATGTGCCCCATCTGGGAATCGAACCTGGGAACTTTCTGTTACGGACAGCACTCCAGTCAACCGGAGACACACCAGCCAGGGCGGGACTCTAAGTGATTTTCTATTCTACTCTTTATATTTTTCCTTTATATTTTCTAATTTTTCACAGTACACATTAAGAACTTCAATTTAAGTAAAAGTGTTATTTAGCTAAAGTAAGGGCAAAATCTCATAGGTTCACGGAGGTGACCGCGGTAGAATTTTTAAATGGCAGCTGTCGGAGTTTAATGTTTAGCACCTTATGTAACATTTCCTGGGAGACTTTTAAGGTGTTTTATAGCAACTGAGCTCATTTTCATACCGTCCCTGTGTGGCAGACAGCAGGAATTATAATGATTTTGCGGGAAAGAAAAAAAAGAGTGAACGACGCATTCTACTTCTACCGATATTTTTAAGCTGTGAATGTAGAGCCCACATGAGGATGCACTGTCACTGTCCCCATCCACAGATGCACACACATTTAGGCCTGGCAGGGACCTTGGAAATGGCATGTAGTCCACTGCCTCGCAAAGAGGAAACCGAGGTGAGGCAGCCAGTTAGCCCAGTATTCGGGAGATAATTCTCACCCCTTGTTGTTTAGCACAGAAGACATTCTAGGGGAGCGCTTCCCTTCATCACGTAGCATCATTCCTGCTGAGGCCTTTAGAAGAAAAAGGAGGGATGCTGAATTCGTATGTGTTAGATTGAGTTGGGGTAGGCAGGAAGGCCATTGGCATCTGGAGAAAGTGAGTTGCAACTCCTGCTGGCTAGATTGCCCATGAGCCAGGGTATCCGGGGCCCTTCTGGTCCCCACGGAACAGGCAGACTCCCTGAGCTCCTCCTCTGTGGCCCTCCAGTCTCCCGGACTTCTGGTTGCTGCTGTCTCCAGCACCCCAGCCCATCTATGATAACTTTCAAATTTAGGATTCAGAGTCCTCTCCCTTCAGAGTGATAAAAGAATTCAGAGCTTCTAAAGTGTTCTGCAAGCTGTAGGTGGAAACATCAGAAAACATCCCAGTTTTCTCATGTGGTTTTTAAAGGTGCTCACAGTCCCGATACGCAAACACATGTGGCCCCCAACAGTTACCATCCCTGACATTCTTATCAGTGCCTAACTGAGGAGGATCGTTTTTCATAGTGCCTGAGAGTTTGCAGGGATCTCAGAAAGGGGCAAACGTTAATTAATGAGGCTACTTGGGAGTTCTGTAGATGCCTGGGTTTGAATGGAAGTTCTCTCTTTGGCTAGTTGAACCTCAGCTTCGTCAAATGTAAAAAGAAGGTAATAAGAATAACAGTACTGGCTATGTTAGTCAGGGTAGGGCATGCTATGCTGCAGTAACAAGTACATCTGAAGATGGCAGAAGCTTAGTTCAGCAAAAACTGATATGTTTTGCTCTTGCCAAATCTGATGTGCATCCTTGGGGCCCTACTCCATCTGGTGACTCTGGGATGCAGGTATTTTCCTTCCAGAGTTGCCGTCATCGCAACATGTGGTTTCTAGGGTCACTGAGTCAGGGAAGAGGGAGCTAAAGAGTCATGCACTGGCTCCTAAATATTGTGTTCAGCAATGACACAGGTCACTTCCACTCACATTTCATTGACTCAGGCTAGCCACGTGGCTTTGCTTAACCACACGGGGATCGGGCAGTTAGGAGAACACATGGGCTACGGGGTGAGCATCAAACGTCTCTGCCACACTCCTAACATTCACCGAGTCTCTCCCGCGCATCAGGCACTTTGGATGCTGATCCCACTTATCCCTGAACCTTATGAAATAGGTGCCAACACCTCCATTACACAGATGAGAAACTGAGCCACAGAGAGGTAGTGCAACTCACCAAAGCCTCATGTCTGGTTAGTGATGGAGCCAGGACTGAAAACCAAATAGTCTGCCTCCAGGGCCTGAGTTCTTAACCTCTGCTGCCTGCCTAATAATCTCTCTCCTGGAGGGGTTTCTGTAAAATCACAGACAATGTAAATAGAAGACCTGGCAGGCAGCGTCTGACGTGTATCAGTTACTCACAAACAGCAGCTGTTTCCACTGCCGTTGTTACCGGCCACCTCGAATCCTTTCTGAGTCAGCACTGGGTGTACGCAGGTGGCTGTGTGACGGAGCTTCATTAAGAGGGGGTCTCTTTTGTCCTGGCATCGGGGGGTTGCATGGAATGCCTTCACAGAACCTTGCGGAGAACTATCAAGTAATTACCACCACATGGAAGTGTTTTAGCAAGTCATGCCCATTCTTACCCGGTAATGGCGTAAAAACAAAGTCTACATTCTAATTGCCGGCCTGCCACGTCTCATTACTGGTGTCTGCAAGGCTGCTCTGAGCAAAATTTGAGGACATGACAGTAGTTTATTTTGTATTTGTTGTAATTAAACATTAGCGCTGATCTCGGCTTGTTCTGTTGGTAGTTCAAGCAAAATTACCATTCTGTAGAGTGACTTCTGAACCTCTTTGTGTAGCCAGAAATATATTTGGTGTTGAAATGACTCCCCTATGTCTTTCCTGCTGTGAGCTGCTTGGTGGGGCTCCCGCCCTGTCTCAGGAAGCCTGGGCAGCTGGAGACAGCCTGATGTGCAGGTGAGGGAGCAGGCAGCACTGCCCTGAGACAACCAGCTGCTGTGGATTCTCTCCATTCGCATCGACCAGGGAAGGAGATAATGTCATTGGCAGAAGGACTGGGGTGACTCATGGTCGTGGCAGTCGGGGCCTTTCCTCCTGGCCAGGTAGGAGATGGGAGGCAGACTCCTGTACTCGAGAAATATTTCTAACTCTCCCCGACCACTGGGGAGCTGGGGCATGGCTCTGTTTTAGTTCTTACCTTCTTTCAGAAGCCCCATTCCTGCCATAGATCACAGCCCGTTGTCTCTGACGAAACAAGATGCACCCCTAGGAGTCTCTCATTCCTTTAACTCTCCAGTATCCGAGGTGCAGCACTTGCACTTGGGCTAGGATAGAAAGACAAGAAGACGCTGCCCAGCTCCACCACACTCAAGTAGTAAACAGCAAATGAAGGGAGGCAGACCTTCAAAAGTGCTGCATAGAGATAGATGCCCGGGGAGTGCAGAAGAAGGGCAAATAAATCTGAGGGTGGGGCTAAGGGTCGCCGAGTCAGGTGTGTGGATGCCGAGTAGTCCTTTCATACTAATCAGAGCCCACAGGAATGACTGTTTCTGGCAGCTGAGTAGGTCGGGTGAGGTAACATCACTCCTCAGTATCACTTGAGCTTTGAAGGAATACCGTTCTAAAGGGTCTCTGCATTAAGTCCCGACACTTTTGTCATCGGAAACCACGTCAGTGACATTGGATAAATTTTGGCAAGTCTTTCCAAAGAAGTGCTCTGCAAAATAGCGCGTCTTCTGTGATTACAACCAAACAAAAATACCTCTGTATGTGGCCAGCCTCCAAGCAGGAACACGCACATGAAGGTAGTTATTTTGTGGTGGTGAGATTCTGAATTTACTATTTATGAATTCTTTTGTTGATATTGCATTGTCCTCCATTTAAAGAGAGAAGAGCAAATAATTATTCCGTTGTATCCAAAACATTACATCTTTAAAAAAAAATCAGTGGGAAAAAAAACATCAATGGTGAGCTCTAGAAAGGGAATCTTTAAAAATAACTCAGGCACAGTCACACTTGATGGAAATTCTGACCTTTGGGCAGAGAACTTGAAAGGGCTTTAAAACTGAAACACATGTTTAGGGAAATACAGGAAGCTTCCCCTCCTCACCCCCCAGTCATTAGGAATTTGCTATTGATATTTTTCAAACATCAGAGCAAAACTAAAAAAAAACAAACAAAAACATTTTAAATTTAACAAAGAAAAACTCCCCTATAATCACATAAAAGCCACAAACCAAACTATCTTTCATTTGTTCCTTATACTCAAATATTTGCTCACAAAATGTAACCCAGCTTCGGAGACATTTATACCAGTTTCCCTCACAAAAGACTTGAAGTATTTTTACCCAATACTGTATTGTTTTAAATGTTCAAGAAAGAGTTTACCGACTACATTCTAAAACATGCTTATTCTGGAACGTTTGTTGACCCGAACTATTTGACCTTCTCTAAAAGAGATAATATGGAGATTATAGCTGCCAGGAGAGAGATGCCAGATTTTTCATCTTTGACTTGGACAGACAAGAGGAAAGGTGCCGGTCACAGGTGACCTGGGCTCCCACAGCTGGCGGCAGGGATCTGCTGCAGGGGGTGTCGGCCCTGAGGTTCTTTCCAGTGCTTCCGAGCCTTTGATGGGTGAGGCTGGCATTCTAGAAAACGGAGCTGAAGCTGAAAATGGAGGTGTAGCACAGAGCCTGTGCTGGAACCCTCTGGCGACGATGTGTCCTAGTGAAAAGAGGGTACTCATATGTGGGGTCAACGCTGTGGGGTTCAAGTCCAGGACCGGCCTCCAGGAACCTGCCTGGCTTGTGTGACCTTAACCAGAGCTTTACCCTTTTAAAACCAAACAGGTTTTTGAAGCACAAGCTCCCGGCCAATTCCTGCTCTGCCTGGATGCAACCTGCAGAACTGGATTGCACAATCTCAGCCTCCTGCTGAAGGGCAGCAGCCATCCTGGCCTTGACTGTGCTAGGCCAAGCGGAACCACTGAACAAATACCCACAGGACTGCTGCGGGGGCCCTGGCCCTGCAGTTGGAGGCACAGTGCCATCTAGTGGACAAAAGGAAAAAGCCCCCTATTGCTTTTTTTTTTTTTTAATGAGTGGAGAACCATTGAAATACACCAAACAATCAACTGTCCTCTTTGATACCAAAGGAGCTTGAGAACCAGAGAGGGAAATGAATTTCCCCAGTGCCACACAGCCAGCTAGTGGCAGTCTTGACACAACAGAACCTCATCCTCTGAGCCCTCGGTTCTGTGTTCTTTACTACACCACAGCACAGCAACCAGAAGGTGAAAGAGCTTCCGGTTTCAGTTGAGTGGCATTTCAGACCTCCACTGAGGCAGAGGGGAACACGTGCTTGGCCAGTGTCTGAAGAGAAGGCGTTGTCGGTTATTTACTGCCCTCAGGATGCCTTAGCTGGACTCTCGTTGATGGGTGCCAGGCCAGAGCAGATTCTGTTGTCCACCTTACTCCTCCTCACCCTGCAAATGGGCCGGCCACGCACAGGACACTGGGTTGCAAGCAGAAGAGGGCATAGGCCACCTGTGCCCTGAGGGGAGAGAAGAGGGCACGTGGGCTGCCGGCCCCAGCCTTTCCACCTCTTTCCCCTCCTTTTTTAGAGCTAAGGAAAACTGTACATTCCTGGTCCCCAGGCGCTTCCTGGTCCTTCCAGGTCACCAGGCTACCCAGATTTCACAAGGGTGCAGTGGGAGGAGTAGCACCCTCATTGGCTGCACTCTGGAGCCTGCCTTGACCTTGATTAAAGCAGACCCAGTGCTGTGGGCTTTGCAGCCAGTCTGCAGCTGCAAGGCCTTTGCACAGAGCAGACTGTTACCTGCGGCTGTGAAGGGGGAATGCATGCTGCGTCCGTTTGAGGGGTGGGGGGGGGGGAGGTGGAAGCCAGAGCCGGACTTGATCCCCTCAAAATACAATTCTAATTGTTGCCTTGAAACACGCTGGTGCTTTGGGGTCAGTCTGGGTCTTGTTTCTCGTGGATTGCCTACGGCGGCGAAAGGAGTCCTTGGCTGTGCTCTCTTCGGAGCTGCGGCCTCCCCTTGACTCCTAGACCCTCGTTCCAACTGGAAGGGCGAGCCCATCCTGCCTGGACGGAAGACTGCCGGCAGACTTGGGCCATAAATGTGACTGATGGGTGTGCTGTTAACCTTCAAATTTTCTCCTCTCATTTAATTTCTTTAGAGCTGATTAGAGTAAGGGGAACTTTGAGCACCATCTGTTTTTCTAACCCATGGGATCTGACTCAGGGACTTCTGTGGACTGGAATGTCCTGTACTGGCTTAAGATGGGACGGAACCTTCTGTGCCCAGGGCACTGGCTGAGTCATGGGACAGTGTCACATGGGCTGGTTTACTCCAGGCAAAAACGTCCACGTTCTCTGGTGACAGAACAGCCTACTGAGGCCGAGCACTGAAAGACTGTGCCCGAGGCGGGGGGGAGGGGGGGGGGAGAAAGGGTTCAAAGAGAAAGCCCACCCCCAACCCAGCTCCTGCTTCTTCTGCTCCTAAGGCCTCTCCACTGTCACTGGCTTGCTCTCCAAAATTTTCTCCTTCCAAGCACTGGGTAAAAACAGGACTTTGTTGCTGTGTCAGGAGCCTGTTGAGATGGAAAGGTATAGATGGCCCTGCCTTTCAACCTGTCAGCCGGATGGCAGCCCAACCTGTCCCTAGAAAAAGGGCTAGAAAGAGTATTCATGACATAGACCGTATTTTCCCACAGAGCACTGTTATAATTGGGTTGCATTTCCAGGCAGCGGCCTGCCACCAAATGACTCACAGTGACATCCAGCAACACTTCAGCAGAGCCCACAGGTCCCCAAACCTCTGTAATCACCTACCCGAGCAATATCTCTGACAAGCCTTTTTCTCTTGATCCTGGCAGGGCCCTCTGCTCACCGCTCAGTGTCCCTGGACTGGGTTGTCCCACCCCAGACACATGCTGGAGTCCCTGGCTGTCCTCTCCTGGCCTTGACCTTGAGGCTGTGAGCCCCGCCCTAGTTGCTCTGTTCTAGCTGGCTCTTCTCCTTTTCCCACTGAATTCCTTTAACTAAATGACCTTTGAATATTTTTATATATCCCCCTTCCCTCCATTCCCCACATGGATGTCATCCATGGTGTGACAGGCAGCTCCCCAGATCATCCTAACAGCATCCTTCCCTCATTACTGACACAGGACTGTTATTAGCAAGTAAAGAAAACCCCTATATAATGTATTTACACATCCGATCCCCTAAACAGCCTGTAAAGAACTCCAATCCATTCTGCCTTAAGGAGAACGGGTCACTAAACAGGGCATTCATTTATACCAAAAATATTGATTGATTTCTTTCTACGCGCTCGACACTTTCCAAGGCACTCAGGATATAGCTGTGAATCCAACAGATAAAAGCCCACGTAGGAGGGAGGACACAGTGGCATTTGTCTCACGAGTAGAGCCCATTGGCTCAGGAGGCAGGAAGTCTGAGGAGCTAGTCGAGAAGCTCCCTCACTAAGTCACTAAGAAGCTAAGTCACTTCTCCCTCTCTGATCCAGTCTCTTCACTTGACTCCCTGCCTGTGACCATCTAAGGGTGCTTTGATTTGTTACTCTCCTTATACTACAGAATCTTTGGCTTCCCAGCCAAGAGAGGAGCGCTCCCCTGCCTCTCCCTAAGTGGGACATTCACGCCAGATCCCCTCGTGGCCCTCATAACTCTTTGCTGCTTTGATATTCTTTGGCCTTAACAAAGAAAGACGCAAGAGCACCTCTCCATCAGGCTAACCTGCCTGCCTTCCCCTCTTGTTCCCCTGTCTCCTCCCCTCCTCATTTCTATGTTGTCACAAACATTTTTTTTAAATAACCCCTTCCTCAAAGATGGTTGTCACAAGTGGCACACTCTTTGGGGTCCCTATGATGTCTTTGAGGGTGTCTGTGCCCTGGACAAGCTTGAGAAAGCCACAGACAGATCACTGGGAGGAGTCAGTACAGTTGGTGCAGCTGGACCCCTGGAAACCAATTAACAGGCTGAACACCAGAGAAGGGACAATGGCCAAAGAACAGGCACCCCGTGGTAAACAATTACCAGTGTGGGCAGGGACGGCAATGTAGGGCAGCTCTCAGCCAGGAAATAGTTTCGCAAGTGCAAAATGTGGCTCCCTTCTGGAAGCTGAATCTGGGCAAAGGTTTTCTTTCTATATTTGGGTGGATGACCACCTGGTTGCCTTGTACCTGCTGTAGGTTTCTGAGACAACTGGTCTTGGCTTCCACCTCCCCTCCCAGAGAAAGCAGCTCAGGGGCCTTCTAACCTTGACCTTGTGGATGACGGTTGTGAGAGAGTGGGCTGGGCTCTGCTTATGAACCAGGTCCAGACAGGGTGCTCGCATTGTACGTCCACATTTTGAGGACCCTGGGTGTTTTCTGGCACAGGTGCGGCGGACTCTTTGTTGTTTGTTTGTTGAGAGTGTACTCCGTGGTGCTTGTAAAGATTTGCCAGTTTTGGATGAATCTCTGGGCACCCTGAAATTAAGATCGATATCCAAGCTTCAAGCACTCTTCTGGCAGGAATGTGGTCAAGCAGAAACAGAAGACTCTGGGGTTCGGATCCAGCAGGGTGTAAAACGGAACCCCACCAGCCCTTCAGTTCTCAGAGCCAGAGGCTCAGGTCTGTCAGAGCCACGGATGTGTCAAAGCTCCTAGCAACCTGTCACGGTCACAGACATTTGCAGAGTCCAATGGGCGTCTGCGTTTGTTCTCTATTTGCTTCCTCAGAACAGGTTTGGAAAGTAATCAGGTCAGGTGTTAACATCTCTGCTTTGTAGAGAAGAGACTGAGGCTCAAAAAGGCTCTGGGCATGTGTTTATCAGTCAAGGCTGGAGGCCAGTCTCCCAGCGCTGAGGCCAGGAGCCTCTCCCCCCACCCCCACTGTGATGTGCGGTGGGGGGAGGGGGTATCTTCTGAGGCCCTGGCTCAGACAGGGCAGTGGTACTCACGAAAGCACATTTCTGATATCTCTCGCCAGCCTAATTCTGGATTTGCTGGTAACTCATGGAGGCTGGTCCTGGCATCTGGCTTGATAGGGGAGCTTAGCCCACTAGGTACCAAATGCTCTCAGAGGCCAGAGCCCCTGGACCCTGCCAGGCAGTTTTTCTAGGTAGTTCCTGACTCTGCTTCAACAAGACCAGAGAGGAAACCTAAATATCTCATCCTAAATAGAGAAACCGCCTCTCCTAAATATCAGGGCTCCCAGGGGCTCTGCTCTCTGGTGCCCACTCCAGTGTAGGTTTGATCTGAGGCTCTTTTCCTCCCTGATGCACTGTGGCCTCTGAATTATGTGGAAGTGTTGACCCCACCCCAAGGTCTTCTCCTTTTTGGTACTGAGAGGGAACTTTTGTGGGGAGCTTTCGGCCTTGGGCCCTGGTGATGGCTGGACTTCCCTTGGAAAAACAAAGAACCATCATTCTGGACCAGAAACATCAGCCTCCTTGCGTGAAAAATGCTTGCTAACAGCTAGTCATGTAGCATTTCTTAAAATGGCCCATGAGAAAGTGAGCAAAAGCAGGTGTCCAGATTCCCCAGCGTAGTCACTGTTGCCAGTAGAGGCGTCTCCCTAAACCAAAGCCAGCAGAATCCCGCTTGGACTCTTCTCCAACCAGTACATCCTGCCTGGACTTCCTGAAGCTCATGCTGGCCCCAGACATTGCTCCATGTGGTAAATGCGGGGCATGAAACGGTTCGCTTCCAAGGCGCTCTCCAGGGCCTCGTTCTTGGGGGGGTAAATGTGAGGAATGAAGGACTTCATTGTGGACCTGTAGGAGTTTAATGTCTTTTGTGAACCAGGAACTGAGAAGTGTAACTAATGAGCACACTGTATAAGACACGGACCACTTCATTAGATATTGGGGCCATTTCCCAGGCTGGCCGGAAGTGAAAGTCCCCAAAGAAAGCCTATCTCACCAGTTAATGAGGCATTAAAAAAAAAAAGTCTGATAAATATTCAGGAGCCATTTTGATAGACAAAGAGCATTTACCACACACCTCCAAAGTCAAGCCCCTGATTTCCGATGACATGTTGGTGGGAGTGAGGAAGAACAAGAGAGTTGGGATTCCAGGATTCAGATGATTCTGTGCTATTTCACCCTTCTCTCCAAGGACCCTTCTGCCTTTCTGGCTTTTGATGCCTCTTCCAGAGCCTACCTCAGGGTTGTTATGAGGTTAAAAGAGAGTCCCCAGAAAGCTCGAGCCTCGGTGCCTGGCACACGGCAAGTGTTTCGGGTGTTTGTTGCCTGTGTTATTCACGGCATCATCATTAGGGGTGAGGGTGTGGCCCTTCTTGTGACTGGGGAAACAGAAGCAGAGATCGGCGAGGGTTGGTGCCCACAGCCCTTGCAGAGGGTCTCGGCAGCTCCCAGGGTGACCTGCGCAGGCCAGTCTGGCTGGAGTGACAGAGCTGGAGGGAGCCCAGCCTGCAGGTCGGTGGGCTGCCGCTCAGGGTCAGGGTCTTGTTCTGCTGCAGCCCCGGCCCTCTTCCGGGGCATGTTGGTGATCGGTGTAGTGCTGAGATGGCAATGCTGACCCACCGGCATGGATGCAAACACCAACTCCACATGCTGTCCTCTATAAAGAGCCTTACTCATGTCTGATGGCTTGGCGTGAGGCCGTACTTTCTGCTGCTACGAGCCTAGCTCAGGCCCTACAAACTGACCTCTCTGCTTCCAGGCCGCCTCGCTGTCCCCAACCCTGCATTCAGCTGCCAAGAGGTCTTCCTAGAACCAGCTTCTGATTTGGGTCACGACACACCCTCCACTTTAAAATGTCTGCTGGCTCCCCTTTGCTTGCTGGGTCAAGTCCACCATCCTTTGTGGGGCCTGCAAGGCCCTTTACAATCACCCACCGGACATTCCCCCAGAAGGACACGCTCTGGCAGTGCTCTCATTCATGGCAGGGCAGGCCTTTCCTGACCAGGAGCTTCTGTACACCCCCCTCCCATGGCTGCAGGGCTGCTCCCCACCCCTTCTCTGCCTGGCAAACTCCCTCTGAACCGTTCCAGGCTTAGCTGGAATGGTGTGTGGCCTCTCCTGACTTTCAGAGCGGGAGCATCCTGCCTGGTGAAGGACAATGTGGTGCCTGTTGTTCAAGAGCTGGCTCTGCCCCCATGGCCACCAGCTCTGTGCTTGGGCATTGCTGAGCGGCCAGCCCGGCCTTGGCAAGCACTTCCCCAGACTTGTCTCATGCTCCCATTTCACTTTCCTTATGGTGTGAACGTTTATAACCAGAAACTGTCCACAATGTGAAAATTGTGTAACTGATGATTAGGGGACAATAAGCATTGTTTAATCATCTCATTGTTTTGTGATAACAAAATGGAGAAGCTTTGAAACGTTCTCTGAACTCTAGTGGGGTCTCAACGAGGGGTGTGAGGGGAGGTATTTCAGGCTCACAGAGTTTACCTGCACAGGGTGGGTGCTGGTGCCCCTCCCCCAGAGTCTATAGACCCCTTTGTTATCAAATCACTGCTGGTTCCACCCCCAGGTGCTGAGCAGGGCATCAGCATCAGAGACCCTGGGGACACTGGTCTGCTGGGCAAAGTCACTCTTCCTTTCTGAGCCCCCGCTGCCTCATGGGCAAAATGGAGGAAAGCCATTCTCAGACTTTTGGCCAAGATGGAGGCATAGCTAGACACACTGTGCCTCCTCTCACAACCAAAAGAAGGACAACAACAAATTTAAAACAAAAAACAACCAGAACCAACAGAAAATCGAACTGTATGGAAGTCAGATAACCAAGGAGTTAAAGAAGAAACACTCACCCAGACCAGTAGGAGGGGCGGAGACGGGCAGCTGGGTGGAGAGGACTGGTGGCAAGGTGGTGGCTGGCAGACTGGGCGATCCCACACCCATGTGCAGATAAACCAGGAGGAACAACTGGGGAGTGAGACAGATCACGCAACCCAGGGTCCCAGCGCCGGGAAATAAAACCTCAAACCTCTGATTGAAAACACCTGTGGAGATGGAGGCGGCGGCAGCGGGAGAAACTCCCAGCCTCACAGGAGAGCTTGTTGGAGAGACCCACAGGGTCCTAAAACATCCACAGGCTCACCCACCTGGGAATCAGCACCAGAAGGGCCCAATTTGACTGTGGGTAGCGGGGGAAGTGACTGAAAACCAGCAGAGAGCGGAGCAAGCAGCATAGTTCCCTCTTGGACCCTCCCCCAGGAACAGTGTCACAATGCAGCGACATGGTGGCCCTGCCCGGGTGAGCACCTAAGGCTCCGCCCCTTACTACGTAACAGGTGCTCTGAGACAAAAAATAAATAAAAATAAAAAAATGGCCCAAATGAAAGAACAGATCAAAGCTCCAGAAAAAATACAACTAAGCAACGAAGAGATAGCCAACCTATCAGATGCACAGTTCAAAACACTGGTAATCAGGATGTTCACAGAATTGGTTGAATTTGGTTGCAAATTAGATGAACAAATGAAGGCTAGGCTAAGTGAAATAAAGGAAAATGTATAGGGAACCAACAGTGATGGGAAGGAAACTGGGACTCAAATCAACGGTGTGGACCAGAAGGAAGAAAGAAACATTCAACCAGAACAGAATAATGAAACAAGAATTCAAAAAAATGAGGAGAGGCTTAGGAACCTCCAGGATGTCTTTAAGCGTTCCAACATCCGAATCATAGGGGTGCCAGAAGGAGAAGAGGAAGAGTAAGAAATTTAAAACTTATTTGAAAACATAATGAAGGAGAACTTCCCCAATCTGGCTAAGGAAATAGACTTCCAGGAAGTCCCAAAGAAGTTGGACCCAAGGAGGAACACACCAAGACACATCATAATTACATTACCCAAGATTAAAGATAAGGAGAGAATCTTTAAAGCAGCAAGAGAAAAGGAGACAGTAACCTACAAAGGAGTGCCCATAAGACTGTCAGCTGATTTCTCAAAAGAAACCTTGAAGGCAAGAAGGGGCTGGCAAGAAGTATTCCAAGTCATGAAAGGCAAGGACCTACATCCAAGATTACTCTATCCAGCCAAGCTATCATTTAGAATGGAAGGGCAGATAAAGTGCTTCCCAGATAAGGTCAAGTTCAAGGAGTTCATCATCACCGAGCCCTTATTATATGAAATGTTAAAGGGACTTATCTAAGAAAAAGAAGATCAAAAATAGGAACAGTAAAATGACGACACACTCACAGTTATTAACAGCCAATCCTAAAACAAAAACAAAAACAAACTAAGCAAACAACTAGAACAGGAACAGAATCACAGAAATGGAGGTCACATGGAGGGTTATCATCAGGGGAATGGGTCAAGAGAGAGGAAAAAGGTACAGGAAATAAGAAGCATAAATGGTAGGTAGAAGATAGACAGGGGGAGGTTAAGAATAGTATAGGAAATGTAGAAGCCAAAGAACTTATATATATGACCCATGGACATGAACTAAAGAGGGGGAATGTGGATGGGAGGGGGTGTGCAGGGCGGAGGGGAATAAAGGGGGGAAAATGGGACAATTATAATAGCATAATCAGTAAAATATATTAAAAAAAAAAAAGAAAGAAAGCCGTTCTCCCTGTCCCTTCCTTACCTCAGCTAGAGATTCACCCCAGGTTCCACAGGCAGCTGTGGAAGGAAGGAAGGAAGTTCTTGGCTGTGGCACAGAGGGGACCAGGCCAAGCCGGGGAGGCCTTGAGCAAATCCAGCCCCTTCTCCTCTTCTTCCTCCTGCTTGGAGAAAAGCCCTGCCCACAGACACTTCATAGCAAGGGGCTCTACAGGTTTTCACTCATGTCTGCGTTCTCATACTCTGGGGTCCTAGCTGTGCGGTGACCCCAGGCCCGAAGGGAGGGACCCAAGAAGGAGCACTTTGGGAAGCAGACTGCTGAGGGATTTGGGGGGTTATGCTGGCAGGGGACAGAGCCATCGATGGTCCATCAGGCGTCGGTGCAGGTGCCGGCTTGGGAGCATCCTTCTGACTCTGCAGATTACATTTGAGCACACGCACCAGCAACTCCATCCGTTCTCCTGGCAGTTTTCAACAAGAGTGGTGACCACATGCCACATTCAATTCTCAGGGCTTTATGTGTGAGAACTCACTTAATCCCCACCGCCCTGGGAGCTAAGTATACGAACTACCTTCTAGGAACTAGGAAGCTGAGGCATGGAGAGGTTAAATAACTTGCATGAGGTGACCAGGCTTGTGGGTGGGAAGCTCGGGATCCAGCCCAGGGGACATGCTTTTCAATATTCGTTACCCCACGGCTAGCTGCTCGAGGATAAGTCAGGGCAGCGGCTTAGAAAAGATACTTCCAGGAAGCTGGGAAGCACCTTCCACCTTCTCTTAGATAATGTGCCTTTACGTCGCCATTTTCAAGAGGCCAAAAGCCAGTGTACCAGGGCACCATTGAGCCAGGGGACATTCGTTGATGTGTTCCATATGTGATCACCTGCCAGTCACTGGGTGCCAGGGACACAGACAGGGCCCGGCTCTCATGAACCTTTCCTGTTGGGAAAACAGCTAACACATCCATGAACAAGAAAACCTCTGATAATAATAAAAAGCAAAGGAACGTGGAGGCAGGTTATAGGGCACACACCGAATGGCAGTTGGAGGAGGGCTGGGGAGAGGAGATGAACAAGCTGGTGTAGCAGGCAGAGCAGTCTGTATGAGTTCTGAGCTAAACATTTCCCAGCTTTGCGATCTTCAGGCAGAGAAGATGTCATCTGACTTGTACAGCAACCTCTACGCACACCCACATGTGCCACCGCCCTCTCCCGTCACAGCATTGCAGTAAATCACAGAAGGCTTGTTGTCTGGGTTCCAGGGTCCCGGAGCTGGCTCAGAATGTCTGTGTGCCTCGCTGCTCACCTGGCCCCAGGTAAGCCGATGCAGGGGGCAGGCCCATTCAGGCTGGATAGCTGGTCACGTGAGAGGGCTCCATGGCAATCCTTGAACCTAAAGCTCAGACTTGAGTGTTTTTCAGGCTTACAGCTTAGCGGAAGTGCTTGCTTTTAGCAAAATCTTCCGTTACGAGTCACAAAGACCCAGCCCCAGGTGAGCTGAGGAGTTGTGGAATGGAAAGGATCTGAGAGACTGTCCAGCCTCTGTCTTCAGATGAAGAATGTGTCCCAAGGCTCCACTTCTCTCCTTCGCTAGATCCAAGGACAGAGATCAAAGAGGGAGCCCCAAAATGTATCCACCCAAAGTCCTCTGATCAATCCTCCAAGCCCAGGTGCTGCGTTTTCATTCAGAGATGTGGTCCTGGAAAGGGACCCCAGCAAGGTCCGTTAGAGAATTTGATTACTTATAGGATGGCTGTCTCACCTGCAGACTGGGCTTCTCATCTTGTGAAAATGTAAAATAATTACCGAACAGGAACCCACCTGTCTTCACCGGCCCTTGCTGCTGAAAAGACATTGTGTTGATTAGGGTACTGAGATGCCCGCACTGGACTACGTGGATGAGGACCAAAGCAGATGGGCTGTGCGAACCTGCGCTGGCCAGTTCTGCACAGAGCACGGTGAGGACTTTCAAAGCCATGCCAGGTTCAACAGGGATGGCGTCATTGGGAGACATGTCGTTGTGAACTGGCTGAAGGGTTCTGGGTGACCCAACTGGCATGTTAGTTTTATGCCTTCCACGCTGAGGAGTTGCTTTGTTTTGCTTCGAAAGCAGGATCTTGAACAGTTCCATGATGGGGAGGTTGGCACCTACCACGTGCAAGGCCCATTGTTCGGCACCCAGCAGAGTGTGGAGATGAACCTGTCATAAGTCAGCATCAAAAGGCTTCACGGCCTCATGAAGGAGGCTCTCTGTGCCTGATTCTCTCCCACTTGGCCCTCTGAGCCTCAGCCCCTGCGTTGCTTTCCTGAAGCTTCCCCCATCCTCAGTCTGAGACTCCATCGTGTCCTTTCATGTGTTCATTCATTCCACAAACACTGCTATGTGCCAGGCGCTGTTTGGACAGCTGTGCTAATCTCGTGATGTTGTAGTGTTCTGTGTCCAGTCTGCCTCTCTCAAGGGACGGAAAGCTCCTTGTGGGCAGTGAGCGCCTACCCCATGCCTGGTGCAATGCAGCTGCTCGACACAGGAGTGGGACAAATGAAGAGAGATGATAACAGTGTGAGATGGGTGGTTGCTAAAATAAAAATCAGCATTTATATATATATATATATATATATATATATATATATATATTCTACAGGTGTCAAAACATCCTTCATAAACATTACTTCTTCATCTGATTCTTCACAGTAGCCCCTTGTAAAATAATCATTTCCATTTGCAGGTGGGAAGGTTGAGGCTCGGGCAAAGCATGACCCACCCAGACCTAGGACTTCTGATACCAAATCCGATGCTCTTTCTCTTCCACACAGGAGCGTTTCTTCTGTGAGAACTTGAGCGACAATGAGTTGGGGACACCCAGAGAAGGAAGAGATCACCAGAAAGACTGAGCCTGAAGCCGAGACTGACAGGTGGTTCCTGACAGGCAGAGCAGGGTTTGGTGAGGGGGAAGTCCAAGCAGAGACTTGAGAACCCCAGGCAGCCACTAACCAGCCCTGTTGAGAGATGAAGAGACTCCTGGATGATGGGTGCTGGAAGGGATCCTAAATGACCCAGCCCGGCCCAGCAGTTCTTCACCCGGCTGACCCTTAGTATTTCCAGGGCCGGGATGGGGGCAGAGGGCTGGCTTTAAAAGGGTGATTCCTAGGCTGTAACCCCAGAGACAGAGGCAGATCTTTTTTAAAAGCTCCAAAGCCTTTTGGATGCTGAGGTCCCCTTAAAAAACCCATTACTCAGTTTTTGCCTATTGGACACAGTCTTAGAATTCGAAGCTGTTTGGGAGGCTTTTCCAGCTACGTGCAGTCAGAGGTTTGTTGGTGACGGGCTATGCTTCCCCCAATGCTTGCAAGCCTTGCCCTTGTCTGCCAGCTGCATAGCTGCGCTTTTGCACACTGGTCTTCCCGTCCTCTGCCTGCAAACAAAGGGATGGCCTTTGGGATTGGCTGCAAGGGTGTACATTGACTTATTCTCTCTTGAGCAGATGGCTCACATCGTGGACTTCCCAGAGGATGGGATTGAGGAACCTAGATTGGTTGGTACCAGGTGCCTTGTCTGCCCCAGCCTCGTGGGGAATGTTCTGAGCAGTGTGGTTCTGAGCAGAGAGAGCCAGGACCAAGTCCAAGAGCATTTCAGTAAGCCCTAGGGGTGTCTCCTCAATGGGCCCTTTCTGGTATGAATGGCACTGGTGGCAAATGCTCTCTGTAGAGTGGCCTAATTTTCTGTGCTCCCAGACTGGCCTTTGCCTCAGTCTGCCTCCGGTACCTCCTCCGCCCTCTTTTTAAACCCCAATTAAAAGGCACTAAGTAGCCCAGGTGTTCAGACTGAATGCCCATGGCTTTGACCAAGCTTCTGTGAAGCTGAGCATTCAGACATCCTTCCAAGACTATTTGTTGCAGATCAGTAGAGATATTTTCTGCCACCATTGTGCTCAGTTGGTTTCCGACTATTGTCAAATGAGATAGGAGACAAGCACGCTACTTACCACATATGGTGTTTTTATTTACATGCCTCTTCCCCTCTAGATTGGAAAGTCCTTGAAAGCAAAGGCCTGCCTGATTCATCTTTCTGTCCCATTTCTGGTGCATGTACTTGTTCGGTTTGTTGGCTCAATAAAGTGTAAAGTGATAGATATTTAAATAAGACTTGATTCATAAAAATCCAACATGCATACAGTTCGGCTCATGAATATATGTATTTTGAAAAGTGTAGTGCTTGTACCAAGTAGGATGCGTGCATCAACAACGATGAATCTAAACACAAAGAAATTCCTCTCTCAGCTCCCCATCGGTCCCCACTCTCCTTGGCGTTCACTGGGATAGTGTCACAGGTTATGACAACAGACTAACTGCACCTTGAGTTTTTAATTTTAATATTTAAAATATATTAGAAGACATGTAAAATGTTGATATTTAATAGCGATCAAAGACATGCAAAAATTAAAAAAAAAAAACAACACACACCACCGAACTCTTTCAGTTTCTGTTTCCCAACACCAAAAGTAAGGAAAACTGCAACACTGAAGACACGGTAGCAAAACTTAGGGGCTTGTGACACAATCTTTTGAACAGCAAAGCAACATTCACAGAGACTTTAACATAATTTGACCTACCTATTCTATCCTTACAAATCGGTCCCCAGGAAAT
This sequence comes from Macrotus californicus, assembly GCA_007922815.1. NCBI lineage: Eukaryota > Metazoa > Chordata > Mammalia > Chiroptera > Phyllostomidae > Macrotus > Macrotus californicus. Next base: position 33,195 of record VMDR010002774.1, read on the forward strand.
AATTCAAAAGATGCCCAAAGTTACATAAATGAAGATTTAGCACTGACTTCGACAGCAAAAAACCTGAGGTGTGTAAACGTGCCAAGGAAGGGAAATAGTTTAATAGATGACAGTGCAACATGTTGAAATATTACTCAGTATGAAAATTTTAATTATGAAGACTGCAGGTATTTGCAAAAAGAATACCAAATGGCTGCGTCTGCTAGGATTACTCATGTTAAAAATATGCACGTGTGCCGACCGGCAAGCAAGTCATGTACAGCCCCGACTGGTGTGGCTCAGTGGGTTGGGCGTCATTCTGTACAGTGAGGGGTCACTGGGTCCCTTCCCTGTCAGGGCACGTGCGTGGGGTGCGGGCCAGGTCCCTGGTTGGGCCGTCTGCCAGGGGCAACCGATGGATGTTTCTCTTGCACCTCGATGTTTCTCTCCCTCTCTTTCTTCCTCCCTTCCCCCTCTCACTAAGAATAAATAAATAAAATCTTTAATAAAAAAGGAAAGTGCACAATAAAACTTAATCTTTAAGAATGAAATAATAAATACCAAAATATGAACAAGAGTTATCTCTGACTGAAAGGATTGTGGACGATTTTTATTTTCCTCTTCAACCTTCTCTATGTTTTCCAAGTTTTCCGATGAAAAACCAAGAGAATGTGCTTTGTGTGTAGAACAGAGTGAAATGGATTCTGTAAGAGCGAGCCTCTTCTGCCTGGAAAAATAATCCACAGTGGTGATGCATATTACGGCTCAGCATTCGCTTTGATACTCTTTCATTATACAATTAGGTACTACTTTTTTAAGTAAAGGAATTACATTCCCAGAAGCTGACCGCTTCTCATGACATCTGTGGCTCTCTCCCTGGTCCTCATCTCTTCCTCGGATTCTGGAAGTACTCGATCTTCTATCCCATACCCTTGCCCATTCTCAGCACAGCAGCCGGAGTGCTGATTCGAACGTCAGGTATGAATCTGCGGCTCCGCACCTTGCAGTGGCTCCCCATTGGTGCTAAAAGGCCCACGTAATCTGTCTCCTCTCCCCAGCTCCAGTCACTCTGGCCACCTGCCTTTTCTCTAACAGGCTAGATGTGCCCCCTCCTTAGGACCTTTGAGTCCCCTCTGCCAGAAACCTGTCCCCCACCCCCTTGCCCATATCCACACAGCTGACTCTCATCTGCTTCAAGCTCTCTACTCAGATGTCACTTTGTCAATGAGGTCTGCCTTGACCACCCATGTTAGATCTCATCCTTGCCTGGCTGGTGTGGCTCAGTTGGTTGGAGCATCATCCCGTATACCAGAAAGTTACAGGTTTGATTCCCAGTCAGTGAGAATTAAAAAAAGTTCTAAAATCTGCAAAAAGGGAGCTCGTCCTCTACCACCACCTGCCCCATGCTCCCCAGATCCCCCGCCCCTGCTCCGCCTTTGTTTTCCATCTCTTGTAACCTTCTTTATCACACTACATCGTTTGTCACCTGTGTTGTTTCTTTTCTGTTTCCCTGCATCAGAAGTAACCTCCAGCCCTGGCTGGTGTAGGTTGGTGGTTGAGCACCGGCCTGAGAATCAAAGAGTCGCTGGTTCGATTCCCAGTCAGGGCACATGCCTGGGTTGCAGGCCAGGTCCCCAGTAGGGGGCGTGCAACAGGCAACCACACATTGGTGTTTCTCTCCCCCGCTTACTCTAAAAAGTAAATAAAATCTTTTTAAAAAATAATAAAAAAAAGAAGGTAACCTCCATAAAGGCAGGGATTTGGGGCCAGCTCTGTTCACTGACAGACCTCACATGTACCTGATATACAGGTGCTTAATAGGTATATGTTGAATGAACTTGTTACAGGTGTTTTGGATAAGATGAGGGGCTGCTGGGAACTCCACAAAGGAGGACCAGAGCAAGCTGAGGCCTAGGCCTGGGTTTGGGAAACTAGCAAACCCCCTACAGAGTCTGGAGCCATTTAAGTCTGGTCTGGATTGTCACTGCAGTATCCCAGGGCTGGGTGCAGGGCTGGTGTGGGGATAGCAGGTGATTTCTAGACTGTGTTTCCCAGTTGGGGGTGGTGAGAGGTGCCGCCACATTCTCACGATTTGTCTGCAGGTGGCTGGCCGCTGCCGTTAACCAGGCCGGGGCCAGAGCAGACCCAGGCTGCCTGGCCGTGGTGCTCCAACGAGAGTGGACCACCGGTCCCTACCTCTCCATCAGAGGACAGATATCAGAGGTGGTTCTCAGCTGGTGACAAAAAGGACCAACTGCACAGATGTCCTCCTCATAAAGAACAGTTGGGCATGAAAAACTTGAAACTAGGAGCTTTGTTAATGAGGCCAAAGGACAGTGGTTTTGTTTGCCCTCCCATGAGAAAAATGCCTCCAGAATCAGCTGCTGGGTTTGAATGCCTGGGAAGAAGGGAGGCAGGGGAGAAGGGGAGATAGAAACAATGTATCATTTTACTGGAGCAAGGATTTCTTTCTAAGCGACCTTGGTCAGTATTGATACCCCTAGAGCTGCTTGGCAATTGATTGTGTGTAACACGCACATTTCCGTGAAATAGCGACCTTTGTCCTTCCGTCTCTTCTGAAAGCAGTTCACAGCTTTGGGAGTCTGCACCCCTTGCCCATGCTCACTCGCGCATTTCCATTACATGAAGGGAAACTGCTGGGAAGCGTCTCTCTCCTGTCACCACGTGTTTGTCTTGTTGCTGTCATGTTTGTTTGTTTCTGCAGAAACAGTCCACGTTGGTGACCTGGTCAGCTCAGTCCACTGGAGTAAACCCCACCTGGTCACACTGTCCTTGTTCTTTTTCCCCTTGAGAAAATAGATCATATGTTCAGAAGCTGACCACCTCTCCTGACACCTGTGGCTACCAGCCTGGCCCATGCCACTGTCACCTCCTCCGGTTACTGTCCACATGCAGGAGTTGGCCTCCTGTCTCCCACGGCGACCCCCACAGTCCACTCTCAGCACAGCAGCGGGACCGTCAGAGCGAGGCTTGCTTAATTGTACCCATTGGCAGTTGTCACATCGGTGGTTCAGGCTCTTTGGATAGGATTTAAGTAGATCCAAAAATACCTGCAGAGATCTGTTCCTGCACATCGGCGGCTCAGGAGCACTGCTGCTTCCTCGGCTGCTCGGCAGCGGAGGAACACAGAGGGACGCCAGAAAGGGCTGGTAGAGACTGCTCTAGTCAGGAAGAGAAAATGTCACATCACCAGTGGAGACGAAATAAAACACCCAATTTTATTTTTGTGACCTGGTGGCTGTCTTGTATGTTGTGAGTCACCCAAGGCCTGCTGTGCTTGGAGGGCTGACTCCTCTGGGGTGGCCTCTGATCTCCTCTGCTTGTGTGGCGGCGTTTGGCTGGTTCCGGTTTGGGGGCAAGGGTCCACAGCTCGCAAACTTTTCAGGGTGCTGCGGGGTGTTGCCGTGGCAGATGAAGAGAACCGATGTCCCTGCTTAACGCTCGGAGTGACTTCCAGACCGACGCTGAAGTAAAGCAATCTAGTTTTCTTGGCAATTCTGTTCAAAGGTAGCAAAGTGGATTGTCTTATCATAGAAAAGGATCGTCTAAAATATATCCCAAGCCACAGGAAACTGTGCACCCATTTACCCCAACTTACTATGAAGATCTTAATACAACATTCTGGAAAGAGAAACTTTTTCGCCTCTTGGACAAGGCTTTGACATTGAAACCCATTGAAAATGGCAGGAGAGAGTGTGAACAGAAGCAGAGTTCAGTTTGTGGAGGGCCTACTTCTGTCACGCATGACAGCGATCTGTCACCGGGCTGCTTCACCTACTTCCACTGTGTGTGCAGTAGCGTCCGCGGGAGCTCTGGGGGGACTGCTGGCCCGCGGTCATGTTCACAGGCCGTCTCTTCAGCAGGGCTGCCCTGGCTTGATGGCAGTTGGCTGGGTCCCCCGGTACTTTCAGGGCGAGGACTGCTGTGTTAAAGCCACCTGCCATCTGTTGTTGAAAATGTTTTGGATTCTAAATGATGAGTCACTTATTTTCCCTGCTGTCCCTTCTGCTGCCAGGACTAATTTACCTATTGGACTCTATCACGGGGGATGCTGGAAGACCTTACCACATCCCCAATGAGCAGCCTTCCTAGTGCTATGAGTAGAAGCCGTGGCAAAGAATTGCCATTTCCGGGAAGTAGGAAGAAGACACAGCAGCGATCTAGCCTGACCCTCACTCCAGGGTCCTTCGCAGATAAAGCTACAGCAGCCAACTTCAGCCGGGTTTGAGTTGAGAGTCCAGAGGTGGTTCCATGTTTCCTCGCCAATGCTGTCTTGTTAGGGTGCCAGCCGATCACTCAACATGGCACAGGGTAGGCCCCGCATGACTGCTGGTTAAATGAATGACTGAGGTCTGTGATTACAAAGTGGGTAAAGCTGACCCACGCCGGGCCGCCAAGAGGAGGGCGCTAGGCCAGCTTCGCCCAGGAGGCCAGAGTGCAGAGTCATCGAGAACTCTTGAAATTCAGAGGTAGTCTGCCCGTGCCAACTTCAAGAGGAGAGTCCGTGGGATGATTTCTAGGAGAAATTCAGGAGCCTCTTTCCACAGAGACAAGCCTCGTGCTAGGACAGAAGCTGACAGCGAGAGCGACAGGAGGGGCGGGCACCTGGAGCACCTGGGGAAGAAGACTTGGAGCTAACTGCCGAGCCAAGTGCTTGCCAGGCAAAAAACCGAAGCTCGGGTTAACAAACCTTTCCATCCACTAGAGTGTGGGAGCCGACGTCTTGGGCTAAATGAGAAGATGCGCTTTTCCATGAACTCAGTTTCACACCGATCTGTTTTATTATTAGAATCATCATCTCTTGTCCAAAAAAAAAAAAAAAAGTTTATAAAGCTGGTTCAAATCGAGTTTTATTCTTATAGCCTAAAACATTTCTACACTTCCTGCCTTCCATAGTTTTCATCACCCCAAATTCGAAGCCACATCACAGCAGCAAACCCCTAAGTGCAGAAGGTTCTAACTCAATTCGAGCATGCCCCATTCCACTGATGCGCGTTCGAAAGATTTCCTGCCTGGAGAAATTAACGAGTCCCAGGTGGGTGGCATTTTATTCTTACCACTGTGTAGGTGGGATTTTGTGGGAGGCTCTTCCCCCAGCCTGCTCGATCAAAGGCAGAGTTATGTACTTGCGTCCTGGGTGGGAGGCGCAGCTCCGGTACTGCAAGTACCAGGCTCGAGCCACTGTCCCTTCTGTCATGGCCAGTAATCAAGAGACCCAGCCAGCTGCACGGGCTGCCTGGGCCAACCTTTGCCGTCAGAGGAGCTGTGGACCAAACCCTGCAGATCTTAAGAAACTCTGCCACCTATTCTAGGTCGAGCTGGGCGGTGTGGGAAGCCAATAGGACAAGGTGAGCCTCCTTCAGTGGAAATGATGGTGGTGCTAATCTCCGTGGCTAAGTATTGACTTTCCGGAAGTCACGTTTCCAACCACATTCCTTCTCTGTGGCCAAGATGCACTTGCTGTGGAGGCAGCAGCAATGATAGGCTTCTAGAACTCCTGCCGTCTCTGTGTGTGTATCTGTTCTCAGGGCTTCATGATGGCTGAGCGGCAAGGCGGGGGGCCAAGTTTCCCTGCTCTGAGTAGTGATTTGGCCATAAAGGGGATCCAGATGAGACATGGGAATCTCGCTAAAATAGCAACACAAGAAAACTTTGGCAGATTGTTCATGTCACCCCTCAGAGGTGGTTAAACAAGACCCTGTGGTCTTCCATATAGCTACAGGATAAGGGGGTCAGAAGTGCTTCATGCCAATCAGCCAGACACTTGGGTCACATGGTCTCTCAGTCACAGGCTCAGCATGTGACACCACACCCAGGCGCCCTCCCCCAATGGGGATTTCTAAATCAGAGAAAAGGGGAGCCCCTGGAGCCTCTGTGTTTAAAGTTGAGGACATACTGAAACTGGCGGATGAAACAATGTGTCCACACCCAGATAAGCCAGGGGAGCCTGTAGTACAAACCTGTATAGACTTGTAGGTTTATACAACTCCAAAACAAAAGACTCCATTGCTGACCAACGCAAAGGAAATCAGATTACCCTGGCGTTTCTGAGTTTTGGAAGAATTTTGCACTCAGAGATGCCCTACCAAAAGTTATAAACCTGGTCAGTGTCTATTTCAAAGTAGCTACTGGCTAAGGTATGGCTGTGGATTCCCAGCCCTCAGGCTGTTTTAGACATGCTGATGTAGCGGGGGATTTGTACTAGCAAAGACCTGTTCTTCCGCGGCCATTCGCATAAACGGAAAACCCCAAGAGACTCTAGCCACATGAGCCCAGCAAAGGGGCTGCTTCCAAGACAGGGTCACTGCCTGTTTCTTAAAGATGCTTGCAAGAAATACAAATGCCAGTTTGACGTTTTTTGAACCCTGGTTATTTACCAGACTAGAATCCTCTCTGGGAAGTGTTTAATCCTGTGTCAAATACAGAAAGGCAAACCATTGGCTGAGAGAGGGAGAGAGAGAGAGAGAGAGGGAGAGAGAAGGAGAAAGAGAGAGAGAGAGGGATCACTGTAAAGGCGAGCAGGTGCCCCAAGAAGGTCCCAAAGTCTAGAAAGAAGGCCTGGTCACAGCCGTTCCAAGAGCAGCCTGGGTAACCTACCAGTTCCCTCCAGGGGTGGAGAGAATTGAACAACCGGAAGAGAATCTTAGTGCACTTGGTGCAGGCGCACATTGCACTGCTTCAAAGGCGACGCTGTGAAGACAGGAGTCCCAAGAATCCTAACTGCACCGGGCTCGCATGGCACTTGGGACCCTCTGCCCGGGAGGCCATGGCACCTGAGTACGCTGCCCCGCTCAGAGGACCAGGACCCCAGTCGTGGGGCTGTGGACTCAGATCTGCCCCTCCTCGTCTTCCTGGGAGATGCCCAGCACCGACTTGTGGGGGATTCCGCACTCTTGCAGAGACTTGGTGAGGTCAGAGAAGCGTCTCCTGGGCACCTCCATCGTTTCAATGCAGCAGTGTTGGTAGGTGGCCTTGTTCTTGTGTTCAGCCACGGCCACAATGGTCTGTAAGTCATCAGATGGCCGGAAGGGGTGAATGAACCTCCGGCCTGACGGTGATCTCACAGCAAGCAGCAGCCTTGGCTCTTGATCTGATGGCTCCTCTGGGACTCCAGGCCCGGAGGGGCTCTGTCTCCTGGTCTGGACCAAGAGTTTCTTCTCCGGGGAATGAACTGGAGCTCTAGAACCTTCTCTGCGTGTCTTCACGGCGCAGGTCTCCTCTTGGTGCAGAGCCTGGGTGCTGCTCACTTGCAAGGTGCCAGCCTTTTTAGCGACTGTTTCCACAGCCCCCTCCTCCGGGGTCTTCCTGTTGATGGAAGGAAGGACCGGGTATTTATTGAGGGATGAGGAAGCCCCTATGGGTACCTGCTGCAGCAGCTCGGGGACCTCGTGGGGAGCTCCCTGATTTGGTGATCTGGGTGCACAGGCCCCTGGTTTCTGGCTGCTTGGCGACTCGCGGGGAATGGCTGGAGGCGGAGAAGATGGCGTGCGGTGCGAGCACAGCCCCGCGCCCTGGGGCTTGTGCAGACTCGGCCGTGTACGCCCCTTGGCAGACTTGGGCCTTATGACGTGCATGTTCAGTGAGTTTGGCTGCCAAACGAAGCCGTCGGCTGCTGTGCTGACAACGGGGTTGCATTCAGCGGGGGCGACGTTCACGGTGGCTTCTGTGGCCATTGCTTCTCAAGACCCCTAAGGAGGCAGGAGAAAAGAAAAGGAGGCCATGGACTCACCTTCCTGGGACTTCTGGATCCCAGCCAGGTACCAGCATAAGCCAACCAGCCACGATGGAGGGGGGCACCGGCTGCAATTCATCCATCCATTCATTCAAGGTACTGGAATGTATCAGTGAACCAAAATCCTTGCAACTTAAACAATAGCGAGGAAAGACAAGTGTTAAACCTGCACATAAATAGCAATAACTGCAGGGAAGAAAATAAAGTATTGAATTAGAGAGTGACGAGGGTGGGGACTGATGTTCATTCTTAATTGGGGAGGGGAAGCCACAAGCTGAGAGACTTGAATGATGAGGATGAACATGGTACAACCCAGACCAGGGCCCCGGCTAACCTTTTCCGTCAATGTTTTTGGTTTAGGGGGCCATGGGACCTCGGTTCCAGCCACTCCACCCTGGTGCTGCAGCACGAAGGCAGCCACAAACAGCTATGTAAGGCGGTGCCACGCGGGCTGCCTTTGCTCCAAAGAGCCGAAGCAGCCCTGTTAAGTCACCAAGCAGGAAAGCCCGTCTCGGCTTCACTCCAGAGCTGAGAGGTCGACCAGCCGGCTTCTCTTTGCTCCCTGGTGAGAGATCGTCCCAAGCCAGGGGACAGCGGTGAGCTCTGCTCCAGGATTCACCGAGGAAGAACCACCCTCTCCGACCCCCATTTTCCCTTTCTCCCTAAATCCTTCCCTTTACCAATCTGCCCCTAGCTTGCTCTTTTCTTCATTTTCCTTCCTACTGTCATCTTAGGTGGCTTGGCACTAGTCACTTAGTGCACTGTCCCTCCACTGCCCCAACTTTGTCACCAGGGGTGGAGGGGGTGGGGGTAGGTTCCATTCCTGATCTGCCCATTGGCCAGAACTTACAGGGATGTCCTTGGGCTCTAGGCTCGGGGTCAGCAAATCTTTCTGTAAACGGCCAGATAGCAAGTATTTTCAGCTTTGCAGGCCATATGGCCCACTCAAGTACTCAACTCTGCCCTTTTGGCGTGCAAGCCGTCACAGGCAGTGTGCAAACGAACAGGTGTGGCTGTGTTCCAATGAGCCTTCAATTACGGACACAGAAATTTGAGTGTCACATAGTCTTCATGTGACACAGAATATTATTCTTCTTTTGATTTTTTCCAACCATTTAAAAGTGTAAAAGCTATTCTCGCCTCACGAGCCACACAGAAACTGGTGGTGAGCTGGATCTGGCCTGTGGGCCATTGCTAACAAAGGCTGTCCTAGACTAACCGCAAAGGGGACTCGGGGCACATGCAAATACCATAGATGTGGGAGCCAGAAAGGCAGAGCGACTTCCCTGTGGTCACACAGCCAGCTAGTGGCAGAGCCTGAGACAGAATCCAAGTCTGTGACACTGGTCCTGGTCTTGAGGACCAGGCTGGGCGTCTCCCCCAGCACGCACCACAGCCTGTCTCCTACTGTTTATGTTTCTGCCTTGGAAACACCGCGAGGGCCTTCGGGTTTGTCTCTGGCACCTGGGCTGCTCAGGGGTGCTCGTGAAATCACACGGAAGCAGTGTTCTGAAGCCTGGCGGGGGGAGTGCGCATTTCTCTGTGCTGGCCCGCCATTGCCAAACCAGGCCTTTTCCTCTTCTCTGGCCATTGTGGTGGCCCTTTCACTAACACTGTCACAACCACCTCCTCTTCCCAGCCCCTGGTTACATCTTCCCAGCACATAGCAGTGTCTTGGGCTCCCTGCCTCCCTCTGAAGCCCAACCACCACTGGGACTGCTGTTCTCTCCATCCACGGGCTGACCATCCCTCTAAACACCTCTGGTAACTTTCCAGTGCCTCATGGCCCTGAAGAAGCAGTGTGTTTGGGAGCAAAGAACACAGGCCTGGGTTCTAGTTCAGGCCCCATCTGGAGCTAGCTAGGCAGCTGCAGGGCAGTCGCTCCATCTTTCTGGTCCGTCACTTTCCTCATCTATAGAATTAGCTCTGTGACCCTGAAGACACCACTTACACACCTCTGCACATCGGTCCTTTATCTGTAACCGAGGACAGTGATATGAAATAACATAGGTCATGCTGTGACCACCAGGCTGGGTGCACATGAAACGTTAAGGGTTTTGTTTTTTTTTTTTTGCTTTTGTTTTCTGTTTTCTGTTTGCTTAGTGCTTTTATTATTTTAGGTTCCACAGCCTCACCTGTTGCTTCAGAGCTCTTCTCCAGGGTGTAGTCAACTCCAACCAGCCCGGTGCACATGGTACTCATGCCTGCCCCACCCACTGCACCGAAGTGCCGGAAGGCGGATTTCAGTGAGCTCTGGCCTATTGAAATGGCCTTGGAAAGATGAGATAGATGCTTTCTAATAAATCCCTTGTAAAGCCACACTTGAATCTAATACCACAAATTCACTTACTGCAAGCTACCTTCATCACACCTTTCTGAACACTCTGAGCCCTGCACTGCAACACAGCCTGTGCCGTGCACGTTGCCACGGTCGCCTAGTTACAGGGAGTATCCTCTCTGTCTCCATTCAAACCACAACCAAACAAAACATAATAGTCCCGTGTCTTCCTGAGGTCCTGCTCAGGGCAAAGTCTTGAACGAAGCTCCCCTCTCTCTGTGAACCCAGCGGCCCCTGTGTTGTCTCCATTCTGCTCACAGGGTCTTCCCACACCCGCTAGTCTCTCACCCCCAATCTGGCAGCTGAGAGTCCAGGAGCCTTCTCCTTGGCATCCAAAAAGCCTGCCCATCTCTGCGTTAATTTAAGCTATTTTCTGATCAACTGTGAAGAAGGTGTTGGGTTTTTTCCCTTTCGGTTTAGTTCTGAAGTCTTCCACGTGTAATTACGCGATTCTGCACAGCACAAGCAGACCACGGCCGCTCTGCCAAAGACAAGCTCGCCCAGCACGCCACCTCCCCCTCTCTGCCCACCCACCCCCCTTGCGGAGTGGCTACTAATTTGCCACAGCTTCTCCAGAGTTATGCAGACTTGGCTTCCCACTCCCACACATGCCTCGGGAAGGTTTTACTGTCAGTAAGTTTGGTAACTTAGAAACCTCAATCTTTAACAACTTTGAGGAGGAAAGTCATGTGCTCTCCCGGGCTCTCTGCTGGCTTATTTTTAACAGCAAAACTTGAGTGTGTGCATGCACTCTCTATACCTTTTGGTGCTATATAATTATCCATGCTCAGGGCGTGTCATGTTCAAGACACAATGGTCATAAGAGAACATGACTGTGAACTATCTCAGAGAAAAACCTCAGTTATGACTAATTCTTGTAAGCCCACTCATGGTTATTTAGAGACTCACACTTCCTTCAGGTAAAACGGTTCCATGGAACCTGCTTTCATAACCCTCTGCCTCCCCTCCAGTGCAGGGACCATCTGTTACGTGGCGGGAACACCAGCTCTCCCCGGCATCTAGAACAGGGACAGGGGAGGTGGGGCCAACAGGTGTTTGGGGACCTGGGCCAACTTTGTGTGCCTTTTATATTCACACGTTGAGCCCCGAGCCCTGCCCACTGCCCTCCGCCCAGAGAAGCTTCTGCAGCCCTCCTCACGACCCCTGCTCGGCTCATTTCGCCACCTCTCTGGCTGGCAGGCACAACCACAGAGCGGTCTGACAAGATCTAGGCGCAGGCACCCATCAAGCTGCCAGCTGAATAGGCAAGTGGCCTGTTTACTTAAACAGAAAAGCTGCCCCCAAGAGGCCTGCTAGGAGTCAGGAAACAAAGACTGAGGACTGTTTCCAAGAAGCTGCCAAAGGGGCAGGTGTTCATTCCTTAGGATTAATCACCACATCCCCTGGAAAGAAGAAACATTTGATACCAGAGACCAAAGCCATATTCCTGCTTTGCTAGGACCCACCTCCCACCACAGGGTCAGACCACCCTATTTCACTCCCAACGCAAACCTAAGCCTACAGGACGTGCAACAAAATATAACCACCCACACACCATCTGCTGGTATATGCGAAGGATGCATACATGTGAACTGGTCTTTTA
>VMDR010002774.1:44967-83724 GCA_007922815.1 Macrotus californicus
TAAAGGTTTGGAAGAGGAAGTGGGAATGATTCCAAGGGGGGTTGGTGGAGGGGAACAGCTCGCTTATTTCCAAGTACTGGAAGCTCCAGAAGGAAAGAAGCCTAAGCAGCAGGAGGAGGGGGTGTGGGGGAGGGGCAGGATCGAGAGTCTGGAAAGTGAGAGTTGACCTGGGTGAAAGAGCACTGGTGTGGGGGAGGTTCAGATCTGGTTCCGGTCTCTCCATGTGACTGATGGGATGTCCTTTTGTCCCTCTGGGTCTGTGTCCTGTCTCGACTGCCCAGCCAGGAGGGCATGGCCCAACGGATTCCCGGGCCCATTGGCTTCTGCAGAGCCCTGGAGTCATCCTGTTCCAGCAACGGTGAGCTCCGGCAGGGCTGGCTCTGCCACTGGGGCGTAGCCACCACTCTCAGGGTCCCTGTCCTGTCTCCCAGGGTTCTCCTCGTACAGGTGTGGGGAGGCCCACCTGGGGACCGGTGGGGGACGGGATTGGATCTGACACCCTCCGCTTTCAGGCCTGGGGTGAGGGGGCGTTAGCAAGAGCAAGACAGGGGGCCAGAGGCCTGGGCTTGCTCACCTCGCCTCTCCGCTCCATCCGCGGCAGCCACCGGGCTCTGTACCCCCTGGTAAACAGCTTCGGTCGCCTGGGCAACCACGCCGGTGGGGGGCCACGTGCTTCCGGTCTGGCCAGAACTGGCCTGGCGGGGCTGAGGTGGGGCAGGGGCCAGGCACGCGGGTGGAGGCGGGGTAGGTCACCGGGATCCTGGCTTGGCTTCTCCGGCTTCCCTGCCTGTTTCTCGTCTCCTGGGGAGGGAGCCTGGAGCTCTGGCCTGGAGGCTGGGGGCGAGAAGCAGTCTGCCTGCCAAGCCTGTTTTGTGACCCTGACCCTGTCAGTGTCCCCAGTTTTTAGATGAAGCTGCAGGACTGATTCCTTTAGGTGACTCTAAAATCTGAGTGGCTGCTTTGAGGACATCTGTTTTGAGTTGGGAACCACTTTTCTGCCTTATCTGTGCTCACTTCCCCGTCAGCCTCCCACTTCTGGGCCACATCCCAGCCGGGACCTTGTTTTCAACTACCTGTCCACCTCCTTTGACATTCCTGACCAGGACCTCTCCCGCTTGCGGCAACTCCAGTCGCTTCTGCCACATTTGTCTCTCAACACCTTGGAGGCTCCAGCCCCCTTCGCCCCCTCTAATTTCTCCTTGCCTCTCAGCCTGTTCTTCCCTGGTCCGTCACCTTGGCCATTTTCTTGCAAGAATGCTGCAGGCCCTGGCTGCTGCTCCCCATTCCTCCCACTTGGTGAAACCTTCCATCTGGCCACTGGCCGCCAGGTACTGAAAAAATCTTGACCAGCCACCCAACGTGGAAGGAAACGTGTGGTCTCTAACCTCAACTGAGCCCTTAAGCCAACACAGAAATCCTTCCGCTCTTCCCAGTTCCCGTTCTGGCTCCTTTCCCCCCAGTGGCTGCTTCAAACCTAGTTCTCTCTCCTGCAACCTCCCACCTCTCTCCCCTTACCTCTTCCTGTTCAGAAGGTAAGCTTCTCTCTTCAGAGTGAAAATAGAAGCCATCACATGGACATGTTCTCAGCTTTCTGCTGTCAGACCTGCCAACTTGTCTACTCTTGTCTCCTTGCTTTCCCCTCCTCTGATTCTGCAGGGGGACCCGTCCTCTGATTCTGTCCTAGGCTGACTGCTCCTCCACGTCTGCCCTGAAGCCTGTTCTCTGGCACAGGGCCACACGTATGCACATGCTCACCATAGTCCAGGCCTTTGCTCCCGCTGTCCCCTCTGCCTAGAACATTCTACTCTAATCCCCTCCCCTCCTCCCCTTCCTTTCCCTAATGCTCACTTACCCTGCAGAGCTCGCATTGGAGTTAGGATAGTTTCAGGAGTCCTAACTAGACTATCATCTTCCGGGCGTTGTTCTAGACTCTTGGAATCTGCAGGTCAATAATTTAGTGACAATAATATCAGAGGATGATGTTAATAGACACTCAAGGACCCTATTACTGGAGGAAAGAATGAGGGTTCATTTCTTAGCATTGTGGCAAAATATTTGCTATCTCGTCTGCCCCAGACACACGGAACAGGATTGCGATGTGAGCATGATCCCAGCCCTCTGCAGGATGTTCCCATTCGGTTGAGAAGACACATCACTTGCCCAGAGAGCTACAGATCAGATTATTTTCAATTCAGTTTGAGCCAACTGTGGAAGAGCAGGCACAGGCCAGACGTAATGATGTGGCTAAGTGATTGGCACCGGCACAGAGATCTTTGAGGTCTGCAGAGGAGGCGATCATTCCAGCGGCAGTGTTTCTGCTTGTCTATAAAGGAAGCGCCTCGTCTGTGGGAGCTGCTGGTGAGGGCCTGGCTGGGAAAGCCTCCGGCTCAGGTCACCCCCCCCTCACCCACCCCAGACACCCAGGGAGGAGGTATCTGAGGCCCCAAGAGGGTGCCGAAGGTGGCGATTTGGGGGAGCTGGTGGGTTTGCAACTCTGTGCTGGTGGCTTATTTCCTATAAATGATTCTGTCAGAGTATCTAGGCAATGCTCTTCAGCCCTTGAACGCCCACCGGAAAAAGATGAAAGTGGATTCTTCATCAGCTATTTTAATATCACCTAAGAGTTATGCAATCTTTTGGAAAATCAAATTGGCTTCTCGCCCCCTGTGTGTGTGTGTGTGTGTGTGTGTACGTGGGCAGGCCCTGGGATGGTGCTTGTGCCTGGGGTCTCTTTAACATTTAGTTAGCAGTGCGTGCCTTTTGCTCCAGGTGTCATGTAATACACAGCATGAAATGAGAGGGAGGCTGGGGGGAAGGAGAGACAGCTGGCTGGTCAGTTGCTGTGCCCACCTGCTCTTCAAAGAGAGGCTGAAGCTGCTGCCTTTGTCTCCCATCTTGCTTTAAAGAAGGTGTCTGCAGTCCTGGCCAGTATGGTGTAGTTAGTTGGAGCTGCGTCCCGTAATGAAAAGATTGAGGGTTTGATTCTCAGTCAGGGCACATACCTAGGTTGTAGGTTCGATCCCCCATCGATCCCCAGTCCAGGCACATACGAGAGGGAATTCATCAATGCCTCTCTCTTGCATCAGTGTTTTTCTCTCTCCCTGTCTCTTTCTTTAAAAGCAATGAACAAATGTCCTTGGGTGAGGATAAAAAAATTTTTTAAAAAGGTGTCTGCAAAGGGTGAACCTTATAATGCACATACACAACGTGGATTCTCGGCAGTGTGCTCAGAGGTCACTGTCCTGCCCGCTCACACGTAAACTCACCCTCCTTCCCAGCCACGTTTCCCTCTACACCTCAGGCCTCTCCCTGAACTCCAACCAACTTGTTTCCCAAGTAGGCCCTCGGATTTTTCACCTCCAGGGTCTTTGCTTATGCCTATCCCACCCTGCTCCCTTCCTTGAAGTTTATCCAAATTCACTGATCCTTCCAGGCCCATGTTAAAAGTCACCTTTTTCATGAAGGCTTTTCCAAAACACCTTCTCTCTTCCAAAAGTCTCTGTCCTTTTTCTAGTCCCTTTTGGTCCAGTAGAACATGCCAGCCAGGAAGGCACCGTGCACCCTCACTAGGTCAGCCCCTGTAATCTTCCATCAAGACAGCTTTCAGAAACGACTGAGCTTCAGGCCCCTGGCTGCTGGGTGGCAGAGCCGTCTGGCTGACTCCAAAGCCCGCCCTGGACCCAGAGCTCCACCCCACCCCTAGCATTCCTGCACAGCACTTCATTTGTATCCTATCCACCAATGGCCCCACCACGGGGGCTGCAGGCATGGCCTCTAGAGTCAAATTGGAATCCTGGCTGCACCGCCTGCTAGCTGAGAAGCTTGGGTAAACTGGTTTACCTTCTCTGGACTTCAGTTTCCACACCTGTGGGATGGGGATGACAAGAATAGGGTCGCTGTGAGGGTGAAATGAGAGAATGCACCTGAGGGTCTTAGCACGTGGTAAGGGCTTGGTCAGGGTTAATGCTCATCATCGTATTTTTCGTGTTCCACTGCACATGACCTTCAGTAGGTCCTCAGCCTGTGTCTGTGCCCCACTTTGCCCACACAGTGCCTGCTTCATGGTAGGTGGTGGCAAATGAGAATTAAATTGATGGTGATGATGGTGATGTTAGCTCCACAGCTGGCTTTTCTAATGAGAGATCCTGCAAGCTGCCAGTTGGTACCCTCCCTCCCCCACCCTCTCCGCCAAGGCTATCTGGCTTGAAGTCTAAATGACCTCCCCCAGGGCTGGGCTGAAGGCAGGAGCTTATTTGCTTTTCACCTTCGTGGTCTCTGGCAAAATGAAAGCTTTTCCTGGCGCGCCGCAGAGTCCCTAATTGTGCTTCAGGAATAGTACTGCTGATGTGGCTGGAGCCATCTGCCCCTGCTCTCCATGGCCCCAGGTTCGCAGGCTTGGGCAGTTACTGTTTTAACCCTAACCCTCCCTCTCCTTTGCCTTCCTACTAAGAGCAGCTCCTCGAGCTTCGTTCCTGTTCAACTTCTGGGTCTGAGACAAGGAGGCTGATGCATTGCCAGAACTGTGTCTAAGTTAGGAGCGCTCTGACATCTGCTTAGATGCTCGGGTCGTTCGGTTTCTTTCTCAGCTGTTTTGGAGAGGGACAGCTCTTTGTTCAGTGACCCACAGGTGGGCGGGGGAACTGCTAAGGGGCTCAGGGTGCCACCTTTAGAGTCAGACACACTCGGGGTAAGTCCTGGCTCTATCAATTTATAGGGACAAGTACCTGACCTCCGCCTGTCTCGATTCCCTCATCGATAAACTGGGGCTGATTGTCTCTGCCTCCTTGGGAGTGTTCCAAGAGGATTTAAGGAGATAATCCACGGACTGGACCGTGCTTAGCCCCGTGCTGGTCCTCAGTAGGTTGTATTTTGTTTTTATTTCTGTAACTTGCCACGTGATTGGACTCGGATCGTCCATCATTCATTCCCCAAATACTTACTGCCCATCTCTCCATACCTAGCTTCTTTATCTGCAGAATGAGGATACTCATAGTACTGGTCTCGCTGGGGGATGCGAGCGCTTCATGAGTAAATATACGTGAAGTGCTCAGAAACGGTGCAAAGTATAGAGTAAGCGTGATGCCAATGTGACCCAGCCGTATCATTGTTACTAGTTTGTCCTGGGCGCTGTGCTACCCTAAGACTCCCGGGATAAAGAGATGAACACAATGGCACGAGCCTTGACTCATGGATCTTTTAGGCTCCTCCCTCCTTGTCTTCTCCATGAAGAAAAAAAGCCAGCCGCCGTTTTCTCATCGACGGAGATGAATTGATGGGTCTGAGAGGGTAGCTCTCAGACCCCTGCCAACTTGCCAGCTGCTGCCCTGGAGGCTGGCATAGGAGGCCGTGACGCACTTCTTACTACCACACTCTTGCCTGTCGTCAAGTCCCTGGGCCTCAGTTTCTCCGTCTCTAAAATAATGATAACCCCTCTCCCGTTTTTCTGAGGGTTAAATAGTATAATACCCATGAAGCCTTTAAAGAAAACAGCACTTGGCACTTCGTAATTTCTTAATAAATGTTGGAAATGGTTGATAGGCAGTTTAGTCTCACTTTAAGGAGAGGAAGCCTAGGGGCTACGTTGATGAAGAAGATACCCGGGCACTAAGGAAGGAAAACACGGGTGGGGTGGAGGGTAGCTACCGTATAAACAGGGCTCAGCTTTCCTGCACTGGATTTCCATCGCGGACCTCATAGACACCTTTGGACTTGGGAACAGGAGGAATACTAACTCCTCAAAAGAAAAAAATTAACAAGATGAAGAGCTAGTGTTGTCAAAGAAAGAAATTAAAAGAAAAAAAATACTTGCACTTTTCAAACAACTGAAGCTTTCGTGTCTTTATATTTAGGTCTAAATACCAGAAAGAGTATCATATTTAGAGATAATTGGGTTTGAAAAAGATCTCTTTGCTCTGAGCTCCCCACTGAGGGCCTTCCAAGGTCTGCACTGCAGCTGGGGCCTCATTTTGGTCCTTTCCTCCCCAAACAGGAGTTCAACAACCAACCCCTGGGGACCAGAGGAAGCTGTGATCTAGGGACCTCGGACCCCCTGGGCTCCTCGGAAATGAGGACCCTCGGCATTCTCGCGGTCTTCGCCTCCTGCTGTAAGTAGTGTGCAGCTGGGAGAGTTCCAAGGTGCTGTCCTCCTGCCTGTGTGTGTGTGTGTGTGAGTGTCCTTGGGGTGGTCCCTCCTGGGGTGGCTGCAGGTGAGGGGAAATCATGTGTCACTCAAAAGAGAATCATGAGTGGAGCAGGCTCTCACCAATGTCCTCCTGCTTCTGTCTCTTCTGCAAAACAGGCTGATCCCAGTGTTGGGACCTCCCAAAACTTCTGGGAAATCAAAGGTCACAACCATTTGCTAAAAAAGAGAGCATTTGACTCTATTTTACCACACGCAGCCCCTTCAGGGGTCTCTCCTTTGGATTCTAGTTGCCTTTATGTCACATCGCGTGGATTCCAGAACACAAGTGTGGGCATCTACCTGGCTAATTGTGGAACAGTTCTTTTCAATCAGAAAGGCATCCTGATGGTGACTTCTGGAGTAATTGGTCATTAGAGCTCATCGCTACCAGAGGATCAGATTGCATACCTCTGCAAAGTGGAAAGATTGCAGTGGGAAACAGTGTTAGTTCTGTTGGAAAACTCTTTGACTCTGTGATTAGTTGAGTAGAGATTTGTCTAAATCCATTCTTTTACCTCTTTTAGCCCGTGGAGCAATAACTGTCGGGTCCCTAAGTCCAAATGTCAAAAATGAGGTTCTCATTTTCTCTTAGTGGTGGAATGTACAGTTCTCAAGGTCATGGTGTGGGGGACCCGTATGCAGGAAATGCTACTTCTGCTGTCCCCCACCCTGTGGTGTGTGCAGAAGATCCTACCCTCTCTCTAGGGGCCACTTGTGCAGCAGGGACCACCCCCCAGGATTCAGTCCCCTCTTTGGTGCTTTGTGACAGGATGTCCAAAACCAGTATGTGACGGGAAGGCTCCTGGGAAAATTTCCCCAAGCCTTCTGTCTCTGTTGTTGGTTCTTTAAGTTCATGTTTTTATGGCAAGATTAACAAATGCTTGTAATTAAAAAGTAAAATAAGCGAGTATAGAGTAACAGATTAAAGCCCCTTGTCATCTTCCCCGACTCCAAGCCTTCTCCTACACCCAGGTGTAACCATTTATAAGGGTTAGGTATACATCCCAGCCCTGGCTGGTGTGGCTCAGTGGATTGAGCACTGGTCTGCTGAACCAAAGGGTCGCAGGTTCGATGCCCAGTCAGGGCACATGCCTGGGTTGCGAGCCAGGTCCCCAGTAGGGGGCACACAAGAGGCAACCACATATTGATGTTTCCCTCTCTCCCTCTGTTCTCCCTCTTTAAAAATAAATAAATAAAATCTTAAAAAAAAAGAGTTAGATATACATCCTCCAGGACTTTAGACACACACACACATTTTAATGGAAAAGTAATACATGCTCATTGTAAAAAAAAAAAAATAATCAAACAGCATAAACATACACAGAATAAACGTTGCCTGTTTTTCTTTCCACCTGCCTCCTCAATCCCATTGCCTTGGGATATAGCTATTAAAAGTAGTCTGTTTTCAAGAGATCATTTAGTTATAATCTCCCATCAGTGGGTAGGTGGGTAGTTCCCGATTTTTTGATATCAGAACACTGCAGCAAACACACACCCACACATGTTTCCCCCAACTCTTGAAAGCATTTTTTAGAAGTAAAAATCGCTGGGTCCGTGTGTATTTGCCATTAAGAAAACAGATTGAGGTTATCTTTTCTGCCTCTGAAGTATTTCGTTTCTTCTGGGAGACAGTTAATGCCCTATGATATTTGTAGGGCCTGGCATTTCTGGCTTTGAACTTCACCCGTTCATGCTGACCATCAGACCTGAGGGAGTTTCTGCTGGGCCTGGTGGGTTTTTACTTTGGGGAAGATAGCAGTTGACGGTATTGTTCTGAACCTCATGGAAACTGGCTTCTCATCCTGGACTAGCAAGAAATTTAGCTGTGTGACGTGGCGGATCTGATCCTATCTCCTTCCCCACTAAAGGGACCAGTGATCCCAGCCTGCTAACGCACCACGCTTAGGGGCTCCTGAGTCCCGGGATGCAGGGCATTCCGGGCAGGGAACACTGGAGCAGCAGGGCCCTCACAGCTCTGTCTTCCCCCTGATTTCCTCGTTGGCAGTGATAGCCCTCACCCACAGCAGCTTCTGGCAGTTTCAAAGGATGGTCAAGCACATCACCGGACGGAGTGCCTTCTTCTCCTATTATGGATATGGCTGCTACTGTGGGCTCGGGGGCAAAGGGGCCCCCGTGGATGACACTGACAGGTGAGTGCAGAGGCTCCAAGGCCTCCTATAAACCCGTGTTTGAAGAGGGGGGATATATCAGGACTCTCGCATTGCCAGTAACAGAAACCAGCTCAGGTGAACCTGAGGAGAAAACTGAAGGGGAACTGGAGGGAGGTCTCGAGGAACCCAAGACCAGGGCTGAGTCTCTGAACATGCGCCCTGTGCGGCTGCTTGGGACCAGCATTCCTGGGGCCCTGCCCCTTCTTATGTCTTCATTTTGCACCAGGCCTTGCAAATGGTGTAGTCAGTCCTGCTCAGAGCTCTGGAAACACTTTCAATTCTCACAGCAAATGTGGTCTGCTCTCAGCTCCCCAGGTGTTAGGACCTGCTGTCTCCCAGCCCTAATTCTGTATTCCGGGAGAGAGAATCTGAGTGGCCCAGTTGGGAAAGTCACCCATCTGGGTGAGGTCACACGCCACAAGTCTGGCTGCCAGGCCTACTCCAAGGATGGGGGTCAGGGAGTGTGAGTTCCTGGAAAAATGGAGCTTGGTGTGATCTGGTGAGGGTCTGGGAGGCAGGAAACGGGAGCGTGTGAGACATTTCACTGGAGAAATAAGAAACAAAATGTTCCTTGACACTTTAAACCTAGCTAGGATAAATATGTCCCCACGGCAGGGCCTGAAGTGTCACTGCTGGAGCTTGATTTCTCTGGGTTGGGCTCCTGAGACATGGAATGTTCCAGCTGGAAGGGCCCAGAGCCCTGGAGGGGACCTGACACTGACGAAATGCCCCTCGTGTGCCAAGCACTGGGACTGGTGATTTGTACGTGGGACATAATTCAATCCTCACGACGAGAGGCTGGGGCAGTGTTTCATGTGCCTTGTACAGGCGGCAACAGGGAGGACCCACGAAGCCCAAGCGGCGAAGCCCAAAGACACACAGCAACTGTGTCACGGAGTCAGGACTTGAACAAGAATTTACCTGTTTTAAAGTCCAGGCCCTTTGATGCTCTGTGCCTCCTCTGGTCAAGTTCAAAGGCAGATGAGAAATGTAATGCTGTTAGCCAAAGATGACAGATGGCAGAAAGCCTGCTTGCAGATGGGGACAGGGAGGGGGAGGGCTGAAGCATCTGGCCCAGGGTGTCAGTCAGAGCCTTTTCTGTGTCTTGGAGTCCAGCGCCAGGTGTCTGCATACCTGCCTCTTACATACGCTGGTTGAAGAAACGGGCCGAGGCCATTCCCCAGCTGTTTCCTTCCCTTGGGTCTTCTCCCTTCCTGCTTCCGCCCCCACCCCGTCACTCTGAGCACCACGAGAGCAAGAACTGAAGCATTATGCGTTTTCGCTGACAACTGTCCCCTCAGAGACTGTCACAGTGCTTGGCATATAGTAGGTACTCAGTAAAAAGTCATTAAGTGAATGAATGAGTGCTCAGACCTAAAGCGGAGTCCTGTGTTTGTCAGTTTCCAAGTTTCCTGTGTACTTCGGGAAATTCACATCCGAGTCTCATTTCCTCTCCTGTGAAATGGGGACAGTGGTCGCACTTCATGGGGTTACTGGGAGGATCTGGCGACCTAGCTACTGGACAGGGCGCACTCAATGTTATTAATGGTGTTTTTAGTGTCTTTGTTCATTTACCTCGCTACTTCCCACGCCTCGTTCGGTGTGGGGGGCGGGGGGAGGCAGGCCAGCCCTCTCACCGCGGTCCTCCAGCCACCTCCCTGGGGCCCACCCACAGTACAGCCCCTCTCCCCTCTGGTCTGGCCCCCAGGTGCTGCCTGGCACATGACTGCTGCTACGAGAGGCTGAAGCAGACCGGCTGCCAGCCCCTGCTGAACAGCTACCAGTTCCACATGGTCAACCGCACCGTGGTCTGTGAGTAGTCTCTCTGTGGAGAAATGTCTTTGACCCTGAGCCTTCCCTTAACATCTGCCTCCTCACGGACCCACAGTCCATTTAGGGAATGGGAGTTTTCCAAATGCTTTGAGATGGTGATCGGCAGTGCCGAGCACCAGAGCTTCCTGGGAGTCCTGGCTGTGTCTCTCCCTGGTGGCTCCTGCCCGCAGCTGCACCCAGCACCCCGTGGGGGCGCGGAGCCGGTGCATTGCAGCACATGCTCAATAAACTGTTGTTGACTTGAGATTATGTTGGATTCGCAGCTTCGCTTGGCAACTGTTGCTGCCGAGAACTAGAGTCTTCCTCATGTCTGTCATGGGTTAACAAAGCACTTTGAACAAGCGTTTGTTAAGGCTGATTGCATGCCAAGCACTGTGACAGGGACCCTGGGGGACACAAAAGTGAATAGGAGAGGGCGGGGCAGGGAACTCACAGGTCACCCAGAGCATTTGAGGGAGAGGACAAAGGACAAGGGCGGGCAGGTACCGAGTGTCCAGCATGCGGGGAGTGGCCCTGACGCCCAGGGAGATGTCCCAGGGCTGCCGGGGTGGGGATGTGGCCAGGGCCACTTCAGTCTAAAGGGCAGCCCCGGGCCGTGCGCTCCTTGTGAGGGCTGCTCATTTCCTCGGGGCCGGTGCTTTGGACTCCCCTGAGAGTCCTCGGCCAGTGGAGTAGCAGGAGCCCCTGTCCGTCCGCTTGTCCCCACGTGCATTTATTCACAGCAGTGAGTGTGCCTTGAAGTTCGTGTCTCCTCCCGAGATCAGGAAACCGCTGCCTCCCTTGTCCTCGTCTCTCCCACTATAGGGGGTGCTCAGCGCTCAGACCCAGGTGCCCCCCTGCGTCCCCACCCTGGGTTCTGGCTCAGGACATACCAAGATGGACCAAGGAGACTGTGCAGTCTCCCTGGTCCCAGTGGTGAGACCTGAAACGCCGTGGGCTGGGGGCTCAGGCCCCTGTCTTGGGAGGGCCAGCTTCAGCTTCATCTGCTTCTCAGCCCCCAGAGCCCCCTGCCCCCAGGCACACTGTCAGTAGGGAGAGAACCCCCTTTTTCCATGTGAGCTCAAGGAGACTTCCCGTGTTGGAGCTGTCCGGCCATGACTGCCCTCAGGCCTAAAGCAGAGTGTCTCTTCTTTGAGACCTCAAAGTCACATCCAGGAGATGGGAAGGGATCGGGGCCCAGTGCAAGGGCAGGGGGGTGGAGGTGGGGGTGGAGGAGGTGGCCCCCAAAGTGTTGTTTGCTTGGCATCTGATGCCCTCTGGAGGCCAGACCAAGTATCTGCCCATTTCTCCCCCACCAGGCCCCACCTCTGAGATGTGGGGGCAAGCTGCACCACTGATTGGTAAGGGCGGGGGTGCAACACAAAAATGCCCGCCCCACCCACCTCTCTTCGCAGCCTAGCTCATGGTCTTGCTTTCTTCTCCCTGGTTTCTCCTCACCTCTCTTCACCTTGATCTTAACATCTGTCCTGTCAAGGGTCATCTTAAGTGACTAGAAAGGCAGGTGTTTTAGACAAAATATACTCAAGGAGCTCTCTCCTCTGAGGTCGCCATGAAGCACAGGGACCGAGGAAGAGGGACAGGTGCTCTGAGGGGGGAGTGGAACTCCTGCAGGTGCACAGACCTTCACACACATCAGTCCCAGGCCCGGACTGAGCCTCCGTCCTTGGCTCCTGTGGGCTGGCTGTGCCCACGAGGGCCAACCTGGGCCCTGTGTGCCTGGAGTGGCTCTGTAATCAACCTCTTCACTTCCCACTGAGGGTCGGAGCCACTGCCCAGGACCCCAGGAGATGGAGGAGATACATGAGTGTGATCTGGAACAGAGGCTGAAACCCCAGATGGTGGCATGTGGAAATGTCCTCTGCTTGGCACATGCCGAGCAGTGGCAGAAGGTGCAGGTAGGGGCTGGGAGCTGGACAGTCCCTGCTGAGCAGCAAAGACCAGTCACTTCTACAACTTGATGAGGCTCCCGGAGGCCACAGCCCTGCTCAGGGGATTAGCACACAGGGACGCTTCCCTGTCACCACCAGGACATCAGCTTCCCCTTCCTCAGCTGACCCAGCCAGTGAGTCTCAGGCAGAACCCCTGTCATCCTCACCCCACCTTGCCAAGGCCCTGATCCCTGGAGTAGGGCTGAGATCTGGGTGGTCTGGGTTCTAATCCTGGGTTTGCTGCTTATAGGTGCTAAGACCTTACAGGAGACTCAGGCACATTTATCCACTTGCCCAGTAATGCCTGAGCACCCACTGGGTGCCCATCCAGGGCCAATGCTGTGCCAGGGACCAGGGGCACTGAACAAGGCAGCCTCGGGCCCTGCTCTCTTGGTGTTTTCTAGAACCAAAGGCACCCTTAGCGACCTTCCAGACTAACCCTTCTTTGTAACAACAGGGAGACTGAGGCTGAGAGGGGAAAGGCTTGATCCAATAACTGGCAAGGGAAGACCACACGCATCTGGAGCCTTTCCCGTGCTCCGGAACACACTGTCTGGCCTGCGTCTTCTGCACCCGGGTCTCTTCACCCACAAAATAGATGTCATAATAACAGCTGTGGGTTGTGAGTGTCTGTGCCAGCACCTGGAACCCCCATGACAAGCCTTTGAGGTGGGCATTCTTCTCTCCATCATCGAGGAGGACCCTGAGGCTCGGGAGAGGTTAAGTGAGATGCCAAGGTCACAAGGCCAGGGCAAGAAAAGCTGGGCTTTGGACCCAGGTCCTCCTACCCCAGAGCTGGTGCTCCTGCCTCATGCTACCCTCCACATTGGCAGGGGGCTGTTGGGAGGGTGATGGGGATGCACTTGGTTGGAGAACACACAAATGCAAACCTTGATGTCTGCAGTGCACTCATTAGGATGCTCAGCCCCAGCCCAGGGGGACAAAGAACGGCAGATGGAATTTGCTCCTCTGTGGTGCCCCAGATCCTTCTGTCCTAGCTCTAGGTACCCTGCTAAGACGGTCAGAGAAAGCAATGCTTTGGGGTTGGGCAGAGCTGGATTCAAATCCTGGCTTCACCCCTTCTAGCCAGATAGTTGCAAAATCACCTGGGCCTTAGGCTCGTCATCTGTAAAATGGAGATAATAGTATGCACTTCATGAGGTTGCTATAAGGATTGACTAAAGTAACCCAGCGAAAGGCCCTGGCCCATAGCAGGTGCTTAGGTAATACCCTTCCTCTTAGAAGCTGAGTTTGCTTTCCACATCTAAGTTTTCTTTTCCCCTTTACTTTGTGCAGAAGCACTGGGGTTTTCCTCATTACCATTGAGAGACTTCTTTGAAGCACCTCCTCTGCACTTGCATCTCCTTGAGCTGGAGTCACGAACCCCTCAGAGGAGAAAAGCTCCCCACCCCCCACCTCCACCCCCAATTACACTGCAGTTCAAAGAGCTGCCCTGCAAGGGTTAATTGCCTCCCCAGCCTCCGGTTCTGAAATCCTGCACCCAAGCCCAGTTACAGGTTGCCTAGCAACCAGTGGCTGCTCTGGGATGCAGTTGGTGAGCAGGGGAAGGAAAGGAGAAAAACAACTTGGTCTGTCCATGTCTCTAAATGTCACTGGGAGATCAGTGAAGAGATAGGCCTGTAAACCGAGCCCTCTGGCCAATTTGCCCGGTGAGGAAGGCTGCCCTCCGGCAATCAGGGAGGTGGTTATCTCGCCTGTGAGTGGGCTTACATAAGTACTTGGCATTTGCAAGGGACTGTAAGATCAGCCAGTGGTGACAGCCCCCTCCACCCACACAGGCCCGCATATGTTGTGCGGGGAGGAGCCTGGCCCTGGGAGGGAGGCAGGGACCGGGATGCAGCCGACAGCAACTCCTCTCTCTGCCAAACGGGGCAAGGCGAACCTTGGTAACCAGTGGGATTTGTTGTTTGCCCAGATCTTCCTCCTTTGCTACTGGATTTATTCCTCACACACTTGCACTCGCTGGCATAACACCAGTTTTCACTCCTACCATTTGCCTCCACCTGAAATTACCTTGTTTATTTTGCATCAACTCCCCCGCCCCACAATAGAATGTGGGTTCCAGGAGAGCAGGGGACGAGCCTGTTTGTTCGAAGGTGCTCGTTCTCAGAGCCCACGGGGAAGGATGCCCCTGGAGCTGTGCCGTGTGGAATCTGCTCACTCAGACCTCTATCCCCAGATTCTAGCCCAAGACCAGGCCCATCATAGGAACTCAGTGTTTGTTTGATGAGTGAATAAATGACAGACCATTAGATAGTCGGTGCAGGAGTCCTTATCCCCATTGGAAAGTTGAGGGACAGGCTTGGAGAGAAGCTCCTGAGATCCTAGAGGGCGTAGAGCCTGGCTTCCTGCTTCCTGGGTCGGGGCTCCTTTCACTGGCCCACAACGGGCAGAGGTCCAGCCAGTGAGGCAGCAGCAGGCGGTGATGGCGCATTGACTGCGTGCGCAGGGGCTGGAGATCTGCGACAACAAAGCAGACTCCCTGCCCCAAAGGAGCTTGCATTTAAGGAGGGAGACAGGTCATAAAATACTCAGAAGTAAAGACACATTCTGGTGGTGACAGGTGCTACGAGGCATTTAAAACAGGGCAGCAAGGTAAAGGTAGACGGAGGCAAGGATGGCTGAGGAAGGCCTCTCTAAGGAGGTGGCATTTGGCCAGTGTGGTGGGCACAGAGGAGACAGGAA
The DNA here is from genome assembly GCA_007922815.1 of Macrotus californicus. Taxonomy (NCBI): domain Eukaryota; kingdom Metazoa; phylum Chordata; class Mammalia; order Chiroptera; family Phyllostomidae; genus Macrotus; species Macrotus californicus. The sequence goes on from VMDR010002774.1 coordinate 59,787, forward strand.
GGAGGGGAGGGGAGATGAGGGTGGACCTTGCACAGGGACGAGTCATGCAGGGCTGGGGGGATGGGGTGAGGAGCCCACTTTCTGCTTTAGTTGCAGGGGACGCTGTTGGATCCTTTGAAGCAGGGAGTGATCTGCCCTAATTTTGCTTTAGAGAGCTCACTGTGGCCACTGCAGAGACGTTGGGGAGCAAGGAAGAAAAAGGGGGAACCGTGTGTGGGGAGAAGTCCCCACAGCGTGGATGAGGGTGATGGCATGGAGGTGGGGAGCAGTGTCAGTGCTGGGTGTGTTTTGGAGGTAAGTCGGTAGGACCTGCTGATGCATTCGATGTAGAGCGGGCAGGGCAGGGAGGGATGAGCGCGAGCTTTGCCACCTGAGCAGCCGTGGATAACGGCGGCATCCTCTGGGCTTGTGCCGAGGGGGGAAGAGAAGACCATGAAGACAAAGTGAGAGCTTGTCGTGAGCCAAGTGGGGTTTGAGACGCATGTCAGATGCCAAGAGGGAAGTCAAGTGGACACGAGCGTATTGGAGACTGGGGCTCAAGGGAAACGTCTGGGCTGGTGTGGGAACAGGAGAGTCATTGGTGCTCAGGTGGCATTTAAAGCCCTGTGGTCAAATGGGGAGAGGACCGGGAGGCCAGCACAGATGCCTGGCACACAGACAGGCAGAGGCCTGGCAGGCGGCCCAGGTTAGCCCTAGGCAGGAACACAGGCCTCACTTTGTCTCATTGGTAGACCTGCATTTTCATGGCATGAGAAAGAATGTCCTAAATCGTCAGTTCCATTTTTCATGCCTCAGTTTCCCCATCTGTAAATTGGAAGATGCAGGATCTGGATTGAGGCTTGTTTTGAAAGGATGGCTTCCAAAGATGGCCTTTCTTGGCCGAGGGCTGTCTCTTCCTCCAGGCCACGACAGGCCTGACCCCCCCACCTCCCTGCCCCATGGCTGTGGGGTGCCTGCACAGTTGGCAGTCCACAGCCACAGACCGCTCAAGGTCACTTCCAGATGGCCCGGGGACTGAGTGTGAGGAGAGATTATACTCCCCGCTTTGGAAAGGATTGGAAGACAAAGCAAGAAGGGGAGAGGGGCATGAGAGAAAGGGAGGAAGGTTTGCAGAATTGAGATGGAAGAAGGAGAGAGGAAAGGGAGAGGAGGGGCCGAGGTGGGGAGAGAAAGTGTCTCAACTCAGGTTTCCAGAGACACAGCACCTGGGTGAATGACAGCATGTGACACCAGGCCCTTCTCCAGGGAGACTGAGGTTGAATGGGCTGGGCCCTGTGCCCAAGTAGCCTTCCTCCCCTGAGAGGACCAGCCATAGCCCAAGTGGGCCCCTGCAGAACGCAGTGGCGGCCCAGGGATGGAAGCAAAGGATGCTCTGGGCACAGCCGAGGTGACAGACCTAGACATGGATATGAACAGGGGCTCTGGAGGGAGTTCCTGGGCATGCTGGGGCTTGTTGGATTGTGAAGGATTTTCACAGATGGGGAAGGGAGCATGTGAGGGCAAAGGTGGTCCTGGCGTCAGTGGGCATGGCAGGAAGAGAGAACCAGAGGTGGGAACATCCCTGGCACCGCCTGTCATGAGGGTGCATGAAGAGGTGGAGCTGAGGTGTAGGGTGGGTGTCCGCATCTCTCGAGAACTCACATCTCCAGGGAGATGCGGGAGGACAGCTCCTGCAGGAAACGCGGACCTCGGAGAGGGAGCGAGGCACTGACTATAGCCCCCGCTTGTTCCCACTTGAGAGGAATCTTCTGTGTCCTACCCATGAAGCTGAGGGCATGCCATCATCATAACAGGAGGCATTCACACAGCACTCTCTGTGTGTCCAGCACACCCAGCCTCTCCCTCTGTCAGCGACAACGGGGACCCTCACCACTCTGGGAAGTGGGCACTTACTTGCTTTTGACACTATTATTTTTTATTACCATTTTAGACATGAGGATACTGAAGCCAACTTGCCCAAACTGAACAAACCAGGGTGTGTGGCTGCCTCCCTTTCTCATCGCAACCCTCAAAAGAGAGTAGAACTGGGTGGAATTATCTAGAAAGAGGGAGATCTCTTAGATCTCTGTGCTTTAGATTTCTCTCTCTTTCTCTCTCTCTCACACACACAGCGCTGTAGCTCTGATCACTAATAAAAGACGCCTATCTAGTGGCATTGGCCAAAGAGCCAGCACTTCATCCCAAAGGCCTGTGGAGGCTTCATTCATTTATTCAGTGACTGTTTGTTGAGCAACTACCATGTGTTGGCACTTATTCTGCATGCTGGGGACACTGCGATGGACAGACAGTCAAAATCACAGCCTCACAGAGCTCACACTCTGCTGAGAAGGAACAGACACAAGCAAGTAAATAAATCAGAAGTACTAGTTATGAACGTCCAGCGAATGAAATCAACAGGGAGGCAAGAGAGAGCAGTGGGAGAGAGCCTCAGGTGAGGTAGTCAGGGACAGACTCTTGGACGAGGACAAATTTGACCAAGACCCGAAATGCGGGATGGATCCAGCCCCTTGAACATCCCTGAGAGAATTGTTTCAGACAAAGAGGATAGCAAGTACAAAGGCCCTGGGACAAGGCAGAGCAAGACATGTGACCTAAAGAGGCCGATGTGCCTGGACAAGAGTGAAGGTGGCCAAATGAGAGACAACGAGGAGAGAGAGGTTGGCGAGGGCCATATTGTGGCAAGCCTGTGGCAAGGATTTGGGATGTCTTCCCCCAATAGTGGGAACCCACAGCAGGGCTCTAAGGAGGGAGTGAACCTGGGTGAACCTCATCTGGGTTACATTTGGAAAAGGCCCCTATTTATTTCCTTCCATGAGGGAGGAAGAGCTGGTAAGGATGGGGACTGGGGTGGTGGCTGAGAAGTTGGAGACAACAGGGCAGAGCGTGAAATGTTTTAAACAGAGAGAAGTCGATGGGATGTGCGGTGGGCTGGGTGTGAAAAGTCAAAGGCGGGAGGGATCAGGGCTGGCTGCTCGTTTTCTGGCTTGAGTAGGAGGTGGTGCCATTCACTGAGCCAGGAGTGTGGCTGCAGGACAGGCTCGGTGGGCAGAGGGAGCTCTCCCATCATGAATTCCCTTTTGGATGTTGTAAGTCGTTGATGACTAAGGCACCCGTATGAGATGCCAAGCGGGTGGCTGGAAATCTGAGATGACTTCTGAGGAAATGGTTCCCACACCTGCCTGCTACCCAGGGGCACTAACTCAGGGCACTGCTCCATGCAGCCCATGCTCCCCAACTTCTGTTTTCTTCTAGGCTGCTCCTTACAAGTCCTGGCACACTTGTGACATGTCCAGGTGTGATCAGGCCTTGGGGACAAAGGAAAAGGACTCCAAGTGACTTTCCTTTTCTGTTTTCAATGTCTGGCCCCTTACAGTAGTAAGCTCTCTGTTCTCCCAAACCTTAGACCCAAACCCTGGGAGTGAGCTGGGAGCTCCCAGTGACCCTCTGTCTCTCTGCAGGTGAATGTTCCCCGGGTCCCAGTGCCAGCTGCCTCTGTGGGCTGGGGGCCTGCGAGTGTGACAAGCAATCTGCGTACTGCTTCAAAGAGAGCCTGCCCACCTACGAGAAAAACTTCAAGCGGCTCTTCTTGAGCCGGCCTTGGTGCGGCAGGCGTAAATTCCAGTGCTAGGGAGGCCTCGGGATCCTTTTGTCAGTCAGCATCTGCTGTAGGATCACTTCCGGGAAGCCCTCTCCCATCATCCCACCAGCTCCAGTTCATGCAGCTCACCCTCCAGCATCTGGCGGGGGTACCCCTTTGTCACTCAGCATCAGAGGGCTGGGGATCAAAGACAAACTCCTGACATCCTATGGAGGGAGACAGGCCATAAATATTTACATAAAACAGGGACACATTCCCACAGTAGAAAGTGTTGGGAGGCAATAAAATATAGAGGGATGTCCCCAACCCCCATCCCAGGAAGTTTGCAGGAGGGAGAGGCCCCAGGATCTTCCCTGAACTGTCCCTCCACCCCCACCCCAGACCAGGCTGCAGGGTGGACTTGGGAATGGGCCCACAACCCAGATCCAGCTGTGAGCAAAGCAGACATCCCGGAGAATAAACGTGGTCTTGGCATGCACACCATGGACCTGAGGGTCACACTTGGAGTTTGTTTCTCATTTGCTCGAGTTCTGCCTTCTGAAAACCCCTGGGTGGGAGAAAATTGACACCATTCTCACCTCTCTGGAGACAGAGCACGGGAACATCACCCACTGCCATGTGGATGTCATGGCCAAGAAGATGTCGAAGAAATGGAGGAAGAGGGAGTGGAAGAGGGAATTGGCGACATCCAAAATTTCCATCCAAACTTAGAAGGTCCTAGTTACAGCAGACGTAAATTCTATTAAATATTAAAGCGATCTAATCTGGGTGGACCCTGATCTTTACAATGCCTGACTGGTATGGTGGATTGCAGAAACCGCCACAGTTATCCTTACCTCTCTGTATCCTCACCTCTCATGATGTGACACGCAGCTTTTCCCATTGAGGGGCAGAGTAGTTTCCCCACCCTCTGAATCTGAACTCTGAACTGGCCTTGGGACTTGCATTGTTCAATAGGATGTAGTGGAAGTGATGGTCCATCAGTCCCCAGTCTAGGCTTTAAGAAGGCTCGTGTGTCCGACTCTCTCTCAGGATACCTGCCTCCACCATGAGAGAAGGCACGAGCCAGCGTTCTGGAGGGTGGGTGCCCACCTGGATCAGAGTGAATCAACTCAGTTATCTCAGCTGAGATCTCAGACAGGTGAGGATGCTTGGTGAAGATCAGCAAAGCCAACTCGTAGCTGACCACAGCCACACGAGAGAACCTTGCTAAGACCGGAACAACCGCCTGGCTGAGCCCAGGCTAAGTTGCCAACCTGCAGGATTGTGAGCTAAGTAAAGGCTGCTGTTGTAAGTCACTCGGTTTTGGTGTGGTTCCTTATGCAGCGTAGCTTACTGTGTGCTTGGCCTTCACTCACTGGGACGCCTGGGTTCCCAGCACTGTGCTGCGCTAGGAGGCCATAGACACGTGGTGGACATGGCCACTGCCCCTTACCTTGTAGTTTGGGAGGACAAAGGCCATGCTCATGTAATAATGAAAAACACCCAAGGGGATGTGATCACTCAGTCAACCAACAAACATTTATTGAGCTCCTGCTCTGTGGCACTCATTGTGCTGGGCAGTAGGGATTCAGAGACTTAAACAAGCAAATTAAATCAGGTCTAAGTATCCTGGGGGAGAACATTAGGAGCCATAGCAGGTATTAGAAGTTCAAGTTCAGACACTTAAAATTTGGATTGAATGACACTGTCACTGGTGTGAAGACAGAAAGGGAAGCCAGAAGTAGGCAGTCTGCCAAGGGTCTGGGGACCAGGGCTCCTTTGCTCTGATGCAGCTCACGGGGTCACGGTCATGTAGTAAATTCTTCCCACTTGCCTTGTCCTCATGTGCTGTAGTCATAGCAACTGCGGAAGGGAAGCTTGAGGTTTGTGGGCATCAGAGAGGGTCTTAAGGCTCTGTGAGAGGAGTGGTTGCAGAAAGGCAGGCATGGAAGCAGGGGCCAGGCCCAGCCAAGCACTGCCCTCCTTGGGGGTTCCTGATCACAGCAGAGTCCACGTCAGGACTGGAGGTGTCTGGCCCTCTGCCACAGAGGAGGAAGAGGATCTGGGATGGGGGAGCTCAGCATGGAGGATTAAGGTTCTAGTGAGAGATCCAGGCTGTCTTCTACTCCTTGGGCCTTGGCTCCCAATCTGTAAAATAGAGGAAACGGGCCTCTGATGGTATCCAAGGCCCACTGGGCATCGCTGCCCTGACTCTGAGGAGCAAGGTGGGATCACAGAGGGGTGTCATTGACTCCTACAGGGGAGTCCTGCTCTCCAGGAAGGGCAACTCGTCCCCTCAGTGACTACCCACTGAAGCCCTAGGTGAAGGGCAGGGAAATAAAATGCATCAGTCTCCAAGCTGCTGTCAGACTGGGGGCAACACCAGTCACCCGATGATTACAAAGCAGGCTGGGAAACACCACAACTGGGATCACCTTGGGAGTGATGGCCGAGGGGATGTACAGAGCCTCACAGGACGGGGATGGAAGGTAATTCAACACACACACACACACACACACACACACACACACACGTGCATGCACCAGCAACTCTGCCACCTGCCTATCCCCATCTCAGCTGGGGAGCCCTCCTCCATCTTCGCTCAGCCAGGCCAAAACATGCATTCTTTATCCCACATCCCACATCCAATCCGCTGGCACTACCTTCAAAATACATCTGGATCCTGTATTTACAAAACATGTGAGTAAAACGTACACATTAAAAAAAATGAGGGAGAAATCTAGGATTTGACCACTGCTCACCACTTTCAGGGCTACTGCGGTAGCCCCTTCTTCTTTTCTGGGCCCTGGTTTCCTCTTCATAATGAAGACCCTTCCTGAGGCTCTTTCTCATTCATTGTCCCCGATCAGCAGCAGGACCCCATGAACACCCCTAGTTCACAGATGAAAACAGAGGGTCCGAGAGGGCAGGTAGGGCTGGGAGGGGAGCCCTTGTCTTCTGATTCTAAACCTCATTTCCTGTCTCCTTTCTCAGTGTGAGGGGCCTGCCTGGGTGCTCTCTGAGCCCAAGCTCAGGGAGTCAGAGTTCAAACCCCACTTCCACTGCACGACCTTGAGCTTCTCTGGGCCTCAGTTCCTTCCTTGTATAAACAAAGCTATTCATAGCTCCACCTCATCGGGCTGCTAAGAGGGTTCATGAGACGGCACACACACAGCTCTGAGTACAGTGCTCAGCATGCAGTAGGTGCTCACTAAATCCCACACTGCTCACTGGGCCCCTGCGGCCTGAGACCCTGGACTGCCTGCCCTGACGGAGCGTGGGTGTTCCAGCACAGTTTCTGTGGCAGGGACGGGTGCCGGTGCCTGTTGTACCAGACACCCCTGCCTCCCGATGCCCAGCTTTGGCTGTCCTCACCCTTGGTGATGTCACTGCTTGTTAGAAAGCCACAGCTGGGGGAGCGGACAGCCAGCACGGTCGTGCCAGCCTCTGGGGAAGGAAGCGTTGCTTGTCTTCAGAGTCCCTCCCGAGCGGAGGAGGCAGTGGCCTCCAGCCCAGCAGAGGCCAGGGCTGGGCAGGCTCCAGGTGCCTGGCTGTGGGCTTGGGACAGTCAGTGTCCGCAGAACCCTCCTCTTCTTTTCTCCTCTGCTCCTCCCCCTCCCCCTGATTTTCTTGCTAGGTCTCCACTTGGCTTCTGCCAGGTTTCCAGCTGGGGAAGGATGTCCCCATAAATGTCCCATCGGCTCCTACTTCCTCCCACCCTGTGCTGTTTGCCCATTGGCCCTGGGACCTTTGGTCCCACACACCCGTCAAGGACCCCAGCCACCTCACCAGCCCCAACAGTCTCCGTTCTCCAGGCCAGACCCTGTGCTAGGGACACTCCCACCTGTGGTCTCAAACCCCACCATGTGCTCTTCATCATTATCCACACTTTACAAAAGGGGCAGGGGAGTAAAGTGACGCCCCAGGGCCAGTGGCCCTTCAGTGGCAGAGCCAGGAGTGCGCCCAGTCTGCTCTTTGTGAGAGGCGGTGTTGGTGGCGAAGACAAGATGGCGGGGTTAGAAGTGCTCATCCTTTCCTCCCGCTCTGCCGGGCCGCTCCGGTCTTGGCCGGGGCTCCCCCGGATTCGGGTCCAAAAGCAGAAGGGCGGAGGCGTGGAGCCGTGCTCTGCTGGGGACCTATCACGACCACTAGGTGCCGCCCAAGGTCTAGAGAAGTGTTGCCAGCCCCTCCCGGGAAGGTTTGAGGACGCCCCCGATGGGCAGTGCTGCGGAGAGTGGAGAAGAGCGACCCAGGTCTGGGCAGAGACGGTGTGGCAGCCAACAGAGCTGACAGGTGTGGAAGTGGTAAAAACAGGTTTTACTCAAGAACTTCTGTGATGGGGAAAAAGAATATGAGCTGGGCTCAATTCTGAAAAGAAGAAGAATGAGGACATGTGGCTGAGGAGCAGGGTCAGGGGCTGCTGAATAGAAAAACTGCTAAGAGGCTAGGAAATTCCCGCTAGACTGATCTAGCGGGAATCTTGCTGAAGGCAGGCCAGGGTGATCAGACAGCACCTGGAGGATGTGGAGGGGGAGGGATTTGATCAGATATCGAGGGAGGGGGCATTCTCACCACACTGACGGAGCAGGGCTGTTGCTAAAACGGGGGATGCGAAGACGGACCCAGAAGCCCAGTGGTTGGGGGGGGGGGTGTTGAGAAGATACCTCAGAGAAGCCGATAACGTGTGGTCAAGGAGAGAGAGTTCATCGGGCCCTCTTCCGAACATTTAGTTCAAGTCCATTTCTGTTTGGCCACTTTGTTCATTAGTGACCAGTGGGGCCATCTGCTGAGATTTGGTTGTAGAGGGTATTTGCTGGGTGGTGTGACCCATCACCATTTGAATGAGGGTACTTCTCTGGAAACAAAAGGAAAACGAAGATCACAATTGGAGCAGACTAAAGCCAGTGTCCGAGTGCAGAAGACAGCCTGTTGAGCTCTCTAGACTTTGACCTTGAAGTGTCTTTACGGGTGAAGCGAGGTGAGCAGTAGCGCCCCAGTGGACCTCCTGGTTTGTCGTTTGAATGTCTCTGGTGACGGCACAGCCACCAGCGTCAAAGTCACGGCAAGAAGCCTCCGGCTTCTGCTTTAGGGCTCCTTTAGATGGTCCCAGTAAGGACCTGGGCAGTCGGGATTCTGTTCTCTGTGACTCCACGTCAGGAAGACGGGAGGAAAATTGGAAACGTTGGTTCGGAGAATTGTAACCAGATCTTGAAGGACACTAGAAGAAGTGACAGAATGTGCAAAATGGCAGGACCCAGTGCAGTTTACAGGGGAATGACAGAGTAGCATGGAAAACGTAGCTTAACTCAGAGGCAAAAAATCAGCTCAAAGACAATGAATGTGACTTTAATAGGCTGTGCGCCTGTGCTATTTATCTCTACAGGAACACCTCTTTTTGATTGGTGTTTACAAAATAAGTCTGATCTCATTAGGTTATTTACACAGGGGCAGCAATAGTGGTAATTGACCACATGGGCCTTTTTGAGTTTGCGTTGCTAGAACCTTCCATGAGGAATCTCAAATTAGACTTTTAAAAGCTTCTCAAGGCTAGGAAGCAAAGCCAAGGACTCACCACCAGATTTCTCTTGCCATGCCCACAGATTTGGGTGAAGTCCTCTCCTCTCAAGATCGCCAAGATATCCTGTCCCCTGGGTCTGCCAGAAATGGACTTTCCTTACTCATCTTTATAGGGACCAGGCTGGTGTTTCCTGGAGGCCTTTGTGAGCATCGGCTCCATAAAGTCCTCTCCAGTTCTTTAAATGATATTCTGTGCACAGCATCCTCAAATAGGATATTCCAGCCAGGCCTTGGTAATGTAACCAATGTTTCCAATTATGTTCTGTTCTAAGGAAACAGATTTCTATTGAACTGATACAAACAATTATGTTGTCATGAAAATAAGAACACTCAAAAAGAGTTTCCAAATTCTGGAGGGATCAGGCAGGGAGAAAAGATAAATGTTTCATTTTTGTTTATGAAAATATAATCTACTAAATTGTCATGAGTTATAGGTAACTTCAGATAAAAGGGAAAGGAGTTCCTTAAATCCCCAAAAACAGAACATTCAAGAACAGCAAATGTTCCGGGCAAAGTGTTCCAAGCAGTCATCCTTCATTGGTTAGTACAATCTCGTGGACTTAATTCTTGTTCTGCTTGATCTTGGGTTAGCAGCTTTATGAACCCATCAGCTTCTCTATTAGTTCTGGAGATCTTTGCTCTGTCCAGGGATGTGATCTCAAAGTTTTCAATGTCTTCGGAAACCTGTCCTTTCCATGGGTCTTGGAAATAGTCCTTTTTGATGAAGACTGCGTATTCTGGCTACTTTCAGAAAAGCATCAGAGAAAAACAATAACTGTCTGTAAATGACAAAATGCTTACACTGGCCACACTTACAGATCTGTTGAGACTTTATTACAATCCAATTGACAAGGAATTGTAGCTGTCTCTGTAGAATACAACATATTAGATAATAACTGGAATCATGATTGATAACTTTGCACCAGGACATTTTGTGGACAGCAAGGCCATTGCCAAATTTCTGTGAACTTCACACACTGTTTAAAATACTTACCCATATAAACATAACTTAGAGAAGGTGAAATCATCCCTTCTTATTTGACGCCTGTCATGCAATTTAACATGTCAAATAAACCAAATTATTTTTAGCATCTTTCTTTTTGGCGAAAGAACAAATCTTTTGAGATTTTCCAAGGCCCTCTGAAAGGGCCAATTTGAGATCAAGATTTCATTTAAAGTTTGATTTGGGAAAAGCAAAACTGTCAAAAGTGTAAAAACAAAAAGAAACCAAAAAATCCTTGGCTCTTTTAAAAGTGAGAAACCTGGGCTGTCTTAAAAAGTCGCTGACACCGTGAATGTAAGCTCAGGTGAAGCACGGACTCTTCTCTTTCCTCGGAAGTTTACTCAAAAGGTAAAGAAAAATCCTTTACAGTCTCTTGTAAAGAGCAGACCAATAATCCAAGAAAACTTCGCTGTTTTAACAGAGAAAACCAAATTTGCATTTGCGTTCATATACTGTTGTGATCACTTTTAAAAAAACCTTATAAATAAATCCGTTCAGTCTTAGCCAGCTTGACTACACATGAATTTTTTCACAAATCCTTTACAACTTTCTATATTCACTAAAAGGTATTTTTGTCATTTATTTTTATCTTTTCCATTCTGTAACATGTTTTAAACAACTTCTAAACAGCAACTTTAAAACAAAATCACTCACCTTTTTCAAAAAACAAAAGTGTGTCTTACGTTCTTTCCATTCAGAATTTCTTCTTCGTTCTCATTATCCTTAGCAATTTTGTTTACGTGTATCTAATAGAATGCTTAACCCTTAGTAACCCTTACTTTCCAGGGGAAACAAAGTAGACAATTGTTAACTGCCTGCCAAACAGCAACATTCTACGGTAAATTAGCAAATTTTATACATATACCATCTCACAATTTCTAAAAACATATGCTTCCTCTAGTGCAACTTTTTATGCTTATGAAGAGACCCAAATATATTTTTCTGTTATAAAAAGAAGCCAACAGCATATAAGCCTAAACTTGTGCTTAGTAGTGAATGTTTCAGTTGTTTTTCATCTTAGAAATGATCTAGCAGGGTGGGCAGCGGGATGAAGGGGTAGAGATTGGAAGGGGCTCCTACCAACAGATTCATGGGAACCGGCGGGGAGAGAGGAGACAGGAAGGGAGAGGGCTTACAGGAGCCGGTTTGTGGAGGTCTCCAGTTTCCGAAGAAGTCAGTGAAGTTCCAAAGTCAGCAGGGGTTTGAGAAGCAGGGTTTCGGGTGACAGGGAAGTTCATTTGGGGAGGAGCAGAATCAAGTAGAGAGAATAGAGAAGCTTTCCAAAGAGCCAGGAAAAATTTTCAGCCTAGAGAGTCAGGGAGTGAGTGAATCCCTACTCAAAAGAAAGAGCTAGGAAGAACGACTCCTAGCCCAGCAGGTACTTCGCAGACAAAGCTGCCTGGACCTCTAATCCAGCTTCAGAGAGCATACTCAGAACCTTAGGAATCAAAGCCTGTCTTCCCACGCTTAAGTGGACATGAATCTACAGCGCTGGCTGGGAAATCGGACCCCGATCCATCAGACAAAGGCTTCCAAGGCACATACATGGGGTCCTGGGTGAGAGGTCCCGGGTCCGATGACAAATCAGACATCATCAGAGTCGCGACACCACGACTGTTAGAAAACCAGGGGCTGGACAGTAGTTTCATTGGTAGAAACAGATTTTATTCAAGACTATTGCAACAGGGGCCAGTGTAGAACAGGGCTCAGTTCTTAACACGACAATTACAGATCCTTATTTTTCTTCAGTGGGGATTTACAGCCGAGAGGAACAGAGAGGTGGTTGCTAAACTGACCTAATAGGATTCTGGTTGAAGGCAGGGCGGGAGTGGTCAGACATCACGGGGGTCGGGGGGTGGGTGGGGGTGGAATCTGGTCAGATATGGAGGGTGGCCGGGGATTCTCGCTGACATTACCCGGCAGGATTCCTGCTAAAACTGGGTGATGCCGAGATGGGCCTGGAAACCCAACGGTTGATCAGAGGTCTGAAGGAGCCCAACTAAAGTTTGGTCCAGGAGAGCCTCTTTGTCAGCGGCAGCCCCCAGACCAATGCGAAGCAAGCCTAACCTCTTTCTCGAGCCCTAGTCCTGAAGACCTCACTAACTTGGAAGGAGCCCTAAGGAAGGAGAGCACCTCCAGAGTGCAGGAACCAGGAGCTCCTTCCTCAGGAAACGCGTCCCGTACTCCTCCTCTCCACCTGCAGAGACTCCAGATACCTTCCCCCTCCAGTGCCACACCTCTGCTCTAGACGTCTGACCCTCACCTTGTCTCACTTCTCTGCCACCTCTCACTTCTCTCCTCCCTTCCTTCTCCGCGCCACCCCCCCCCCAAGCTGCTCCCTCCCTACTGCCTTCCTGAATCTTCTGCACAGCTTCCCACCTGGGCCTTTGTGTCCCTTTTCACCCAGGTGGGTCCCAGCCTTCAGCCCTTCTTTGCCTGGGTCTAAGGTTTTTCTACCCACTGGCCCAGCTGCTGCATGAGGGGAGGCGCAGGGGAAGAGGCTGAGGGCTGGGCCCTGTTTACTCTTGTGTTTGTCAGGGACCTGGGAGTCTGAGGCCTCTCTCTCAGGCCTTGTCTTCCATACTCAGAAATGACCCCAACTAGCCACACATTCCCTGCCAAGTTCAGGACCAACAGCAGGGCACAGCCATGCCCAGTGTTGGATGGGAGGAGCCAGGTGGCCACAGTCAGGGCCCAGGCCTTCCTGAGTCCTCTGGGGCCAGCCTTGCCAGAGGTCTCCAGGGAGGAGGTGGCAGAGTAGCCCATAGGCTCTGGATCCATCCTCACCTCTACCTACTCCATGTATCTGGTCCCCAGAGCAGGAACCGCCACCCCTCTTCTCTGTCAGAGCCCAGAGGGTGCTAGGGCAGTGCAAGGGGTGCTGGGGAGGTGGGGCCACAGGGTGCAGGAGGCGCCGAGGAAATCGAGCGGCAGGGTGCAGGAGGTGCCAAGGAGTTAGGGCTGCAGGGTGCAGGAGGTGCCGAGGAAGTCGAGCGGCAGGGTGCAGGGGTTGCTGAGGAAGTGGGGCTGCAGGGTGCAGGGGGTGCCTGGGAGGTGGGACTGCAGGGTGCATGGGGTATTGAGGAAGTAGGGCTCCTCTGGGGCTTCTCATAGATGCTACAGTTGGGGGTGGTGCCCTGGCAGTAGATATTGAGGTAGTTGCGATGCTCCTCGTTGTACTTATGCTTCTGGAAGCACAGAGCCACGCCTTTGTCACACTCACAGGTCTGCCTGTCACAGTCCGTCTGGTTGAGATCTCCTATGGGGAGGGGAATGCATGCAATCTGAGGGTCCAGTGGTCCCAGGGCAGGCCTCCCCAGCACCACCGGCATGCCCACCCCAGGCCTGTGGGCTGTGAATCTCTGGGCCAGGCCCACCCTCTGTGTTAACAGCCCCCAAGTGGCTCTGCTGTGTGCTAGACTCAGAGACCCATCAAGTCCAGCATTGTTGAGAAACTGAGGCCCAGGAGGGGATGGGGTTTACCTAGGTCACCCTGCACGCCCAAGGCAGAGCTGGGACAGGAGCTCAGGGGTCGGGAACTCCCCACCCCCAGGCCTCTTACTTTCTACCATCCTGGGCCTCCTCTCTTCAGTCACAGAACACCCATCCTGGAGGGGGTTCGTGGTAAGGATCCAGTGAGGAAAACACTCGTAAAGAGCTTAGCTCAGTTCCTCCCACAGAGCAAATGCTTAGTTCCTGGTAACTGCTGCTGCTGCTGTGCACATTAGCCTCCAGAAATCGTTGATCCCTACAGTGCCCAGCCTCAGGTGTGCATTAGAATCAACTGGGAGGCTTGTTAACCAGACGGCCAAGCCCCGCCCCTGGAGCTTCAGATTCAGTAGGTCAGGGTGGGGCCTGATCATCTGCATTTCTAGCCAGTGCCTGGGTGGTGCTGAGGCTGCAGGTTGGGGAACACCCTTTGAGAACCACCCACCAGCCAATGGTTTGCAAATACTTCAACCAAATGAAACTCTTTACAGAAGGCTAATGCAGCAATTCCTGAAAGAGAAGCCTCTTAAGCTGCAATATAAAGAGCCAGCTGGACCACTCAGGGGCCATCCCCCTCTCCCACCACCCCCTCTCACAGCAGCTGCCCCCTGCCCCCAGGAATCCCAGAAGCCATTAAAACCATCGCTTGGGTTTTAATGGATGGACACCCCCTCTCTCAAGCCAGCTCCTCCACCCGGACATTTCAACAGCAGAATAGGAGGGCCACAGAGCCCTGAGCTCCCAAGGGCCCCAGATGTGCCCAGATCCCCCCAGACTCTTTCCCAGAGAACAGGAGACTCGAGTTTCTTTGCAAAGCTGAGGTTGCTGGTGAGGTATTAGTGAGGGACAAGGAGCAGAGCCTGTTAAGACAGAAGATGAAGGGAGCCCAGGGCTGCCCGAAGCACTGGATTGGGGAGGGGGGGGGCGGGGAGGGGGCGGGCAACTGCTGCTCCAGGGAGGAGCATGAAGGGGAAGCAGGGCAGGGACACCTGGGCCATTAGCTTGGATGCCACACCCCTCCGCTGGGGAAAAGCCATGGAGGGTCCACGACAAAGGTGGGAACTCCACCAGGCCTTGCTCCTCTAGCTTGAATTCTGGGACAACTGAGGGTCCTGGGATAGAATCACCTTCTGGTGACGTCCCAGTGACAGAACTGGAAGGAAAATGGTCTGCTCTGGTCCACATCCCTTCCTGGACCGATGGGGAGGCTGAAGCCAGGTAGGGAAGGGCCCTGCCCAGGGCTACGTGACAAGGAGGTGCTGGCAGAACCTGAGTTAAACCCACGTCCCCTGAGTCCCAGGCCAGTGTCAAAGCCTCACAATCACCCGAGGATCTGGGTAAAAGCAGAGCTCCCTGGGAACATGTGCCTGAACCACAGCAAGGGTTGTTAGGGTTACCCAACAAACAACAAACAAAAACAAGGGGCCTGGTTCATTTGAATTTCAAATAGTTTTAGGATAAGCCTGCCCCAACTATTCATGGGACATACTTATGCTAATTCTTAATTCTATACTAACACTAATTGGTATTATGTTAACATTTAATTTTAGTATAATTAGAGCCCATGCAACATTTAGGACACACTTATGTGTAAACATGTTTCATGGTGGATCTGAAATTCAAATGTAACTGACGTCCTGTATTTTATCTGGCAGCCCCGCACAGGGCCCCAGCACAGGCCGAGGGCGGACATCGGGGGTGGGGGGGGGACTCACTGCAGACAATCGTGGTGTTATTCTCGATGGAGAATTCATAGTGGTCCACGTAGGTGTGGCAGCCCTGGTCAAAGAGCTTCTGGTAGCAGCAGTCGTGGGCGTGACAGCACCTAGGGGCAGACAGAGGAGAGCAGGCCTGTCTCCCCTCCTCAGAGACCCCTGTTTCCTCACGGATCAGACCTTCAGACTGAGGCCCAGAGAGGGGTAGTTACTTGTCTGAGGTTACACAGCCAGGCAGAGCTGGCCAGTGCCCCGGGTTCTTGTCCACAAATCTGCCTCTTTGTCCTGTGCCCAGGGCTCCCGCATTCCCCCTTGGAGCCCTGGCTGCAGCTGTGGGAAGGTCAGGTGGTCCAGCCATGTGGTCAGGGTGGGAGAGGGCTAGGGTTATAGATGGGCTGTATGCAGAGGCCTGCCTGGCTGTGCCTGACAGCCAGGAAAGACAAGGGTCTGAAGGGCTGGGTGGCGATTAGGGGTGGGGGACAGGAGGCAAATGTGATGTGGCTGTTCCTGTCCCCTCTGGTGGAGGGAAAACAATTAGTCAATGTGTATTTATTTAGCTCCCGGTGATACCAGACTTGATGTTGGCTGCCTTGGAGCAGATAGGACAAGATAAGCTAGGGCTTTGGGAAATCCCTCTCTGATGAATGAAGTTCCTACAACCCTGTCCTCCAGGGGCCACAGCCCGCGCCTCTGTCAGGCAGGATCTGTGTGACTGCCGCCCTCATGGGTTTGGGGTAGATCAAAGCTTCCTTCCTGGCAAGATTCGGGGTTCAGTTGCCTCCAAGCCCAAGACCTGGGAGATGGACAACAGAGATTGTCCGAGATAGTTGGAGAGGACACAGGTCAGGCTCATCGTAGCTAACTCATCAAACAAGCCTCATCCTTTGGGGAAAGGGCCCTCCCCCGCCTGTCGCAGATGCGATCAGTCCGACCTGCTCTGCACCCACCCAGTTCTGACAGCAGCCCAGGCCTGCTGGGACCTACCAGTCCACTTCGTCCATGGGCTGGCCACCACCCCCCAGCCCGCAGTAGCAGCCGTAGCCCACGAAAGACAGGATGGCATTCTTCCCGGTGATGGCCTCCACCATGGACTTCAGGTTGAACAGGCTGCTGTGCGCCGTAGGCAGGACTGCGAGAGAGCCGAGGGGATGCTGTGAGTAGCCTGCCCTGTGGGGTGGCTGTCCTCCCCACACCCAGGGCCAGGGGACTGGGGCCCAGCGGGTGGGCAGAGCAGGAGGAAGGAAGCAACACCCAAAGCACTGAGTACGGTGTGTGGCCTGCCCTCTTACATTGAGCCCTACGGCCCGGAGAGAGTGACAACAGTTACTATTGTGCCGAGGACTTCTCTGGGCCAGGTGCCGTCCTTGGCCCTTTCCTGGGCATTAGCTCATCGAGTGCTCACTGCAGCCCTACGAGGGGCCACTGTGGTGTAGCTGTCCCATTTTACAGACGAGGACACTGAGGTCCAGAGCACTTACTGACCCGTCCAAGAGCGCATGGAAAAGCAGTGGAGACAGAATTAGGACACAGGCAGGGAGAGCCCAAAGCTCAAATGTCCTGGGAAACTGTAAGGGCCTTCGCACATGAACGTGCTCTTCTGGATACCGGGGTTTGAATCTGGGCCCCCTGGCTTGGCCTGGCTCCTCTGGCCCCAGCAGGGGCTGGTGCATCTCAGGATAAATCCAGAGACAGCTGGGTGCCCTGGTCATTCAGGGATGACACACACACACACACACACTCCCTTCTCTCTGTCAGTGTTACACAGGAAGCAATAGTGCAATGACCCTTCCTGTACCAGCAAAATCAGCTTCCCGGCATCTGGCAGCCAGCCAGCCAGCCAGTCCACCCCATCCCAGCTGCCCTGCCTGCTGGGCTCCTGGCCTGTGCTGCCTCTGCATCTCCTCCCAGCTCACCCCAGAGTCAACACCAAGCCCACTGCTTAGGTCCTCACCTGGGCGCGGCTGCCCCCTCCCCCACACAGGCAGGAGAGCTGCTCTATCCCCATTTTATGGATGAACAAGCCAAGCCTCAGAACAGTGCCCGTCATACAGCCTGGAAGTGGCAGAGCCCAGACATGACCCCAGGCTTTTGTGTCCTAGCGCTGTGATGTCACCACCAAGAAGGGCAGCTCCTGCCTGCCTCCCCCACCTTGGCTCCTCCAGCTGGGCCCAGGGTTGGGTGCCCGATGCAGCACTGCGCCCCTATGCTCTCCACGTGCCCCACCCTGCTCTACCGCCTGATATAGGAAATGCACCAGGAGAGGGAGGAGGCAAGAATTCCAGAAACTGGATGTTGGATAGAATCCCAAAGGCCACAATTATTTACTTCTTGAGATGTGGTTGTCCCACATTGCTAGTGATGGGGAACTCACCACCTCAACGTGCCTTAGTGAGACAATTACAGAATGTGGAGTCAGACAGACCAGGGCCCATAGCTACGGCTCCCTGGGGCTCCGTGTTCCCATCTGTAGAATGGGAACAATAGTACTGACCTCCTGGGATCCCCAGGGCCAGCACGCGCCAGACCACCAGGCGCTCACTCCCCCCATGGCACCCGCCAGCTCCTGGCTGGACCCGCCCTCCCCCTCAGAGAGCTGATGTTGGGAATCCTGCTCCACCTGGGTCTCCCTGCGTATTGGCTCTGTGATTTTCATCATTACAGAGAATAAGGAGCAAACAAGAGAGGACACAGGGAAGGAGTAGGGAGAAATGACAGGTGACTTTAAGAGGATGGTTAGGAGCCAGGTCAATGTCTACACTGGGGGCCGGGGCAGGGAGAGAGAGGACCCTGTGTCCTGTGGGTCTGAGCCTGTTTCCTGAGCTGCACAGAGATTTGGTGGCGGTGGCTGTTGAAAGGCCAGGAGGGGTATCTGAGGACGTTAGTTCTCCCTCCCCCTCCCTACCCCCTCTCTGCTCGCTTCTTGGTGCAGGAGGAAAATGTGTGTGCCAAACAGCTTTGGAGTCAGGTGGACTGGGCTTGCAAACAGGTTTCTCCATTAACGCTGTGAGACTCTGGGCAGGTTGCGTAACCTCTTTGACCTCAATTCCTAAATCTGACGAAAGCCAATGACGACATTCTCCTGCAGGGCGCCCTGTGCAGAGACCCACGAGGTCCTGGCCTCCTACTCCAGCCCACCCTCTAGTTGTTAACCCTCGTGGGGGCTGAGGGGAGGCGCATCTTCCATCCCCAGGGTGCACCACATAAGAGAAGAAGAGAAACTCACCAGTCCACACAAAATGTGGACACAAACACAGACATAAACACACCCACCTTATCCTCTCTTTCACACCCTGCACACGTATATACACACTGACATGCAAACACACACCCATGTGTACTTCGTGCACATGTCTCGCACACAGATGCACACTCTCGTAGTTGCCAACGCCACACACTCATATGTAGGGTTACCCATAAACACTTCACACACTCAGGCACAACTTACACACCTCACACTCATACACACACTCACGCATCACAAACACATGCCCCGGCAGCGCCCAGAGTGGAATCCGTGGCCAAGGCCACGTCACATCCACACTCCAAGTGGAAGATGTGAAGTCTTCACTCAGTCAGGCTGAGGGCTCTGTCCCGGGCCAGGGGTTTAGGCTGAACTCAAGTGTTTATTTTCTAAATAACAGGTTACTGTGCCGGAATGCAACCAACAGTTTCTCTTGCCCAGCCACATTTAGCCTTATTCTGTTCCTGGTGTTTCTTGTCCTCAAAGCCGTCTGTGTCCGGGAGACGGGTAACAGGCTGGATGGAAAGCCAGCGACAGGTTGTCCATTGTCCATCAACCTCAGGCACCTGCCACCGGAACACCTGGATGTGTGGGGGGTCGATTTGTGTCAGAGGCCTCAGCTGTCCCCGATCCATACGCCCAGGGTCACCACCCTGGGTAAGAAGTCCCCAGACCCGTCGCATCGTCGTTTTATCAGCTCACACACACGCCGCATACAGACATACACACCCCTGTGTGCATACACTCCCTCTAGACACACACAACTCAGTGCACACACACTCACGTGTTTATTGAAGTGTGTTACACACAGGGTCGTCACACACACACAGACTGTATATTCTCGCACAAACTATCAGCTTGTCTACACATACGCGTGTACACAAACATACGCTCCTACGTACACAAACACCGAGGTTTGCCAGGGTGCCCAGACGCCTAGCACACACCACCACTTTACGATGCTTGCTCAGCTCTGGGCCCTGCCTCTTGAGGCTTGTAAATGCCAATTGCTCGTGGTGTGTTTACAGGAGGTGGAGAAATTAACAGCCCCAGAGAGAGGGTGAAGCCCGACAGGGGCTGAGCAGGGCATTGGAGGCCAAGAGAGACAAAGGACAGGCCCAAGGTCTTGCTGCTGGTCAGTGGATGGAGAGCTAAGAAGCCCAAGGTCAAGGGAGAGAGTGTGGGGTTGGGGAGGAGGAGGCATCTCCCCGGAGCCTGTACTCACTGCTGCCGGCCAGGATGGCGATGGTGAAGAACTTCATAGCCAGGCTAGACCTGAGAGAGGAAGAAAACCCAGGTCCTGAGTGGGGCCATTTCACCTTCCTGCAATTCCAGGCCTGCGGCTCCCTCCTGGGCCTCATTATCAGGACAGGTGGCCTCAGTCAGTGCTGTCCCTTGATGACCCGGATAGCACTGATGCCCTGGCTCCTGCTGCCCCATCCATGTGATTAGCACCTCCAGGAAGATCTGAGCACCTCCTACCTGCCCTGTGCCTCCTGAAGGCTCAGCCCCCAGAATGGCAGAGCCAGGAAGCAGCAGCAGGAGCCTTCTCCCCTCCTGCCCTTCTGCCCTGAGCGGGAACCAGCTCTTAAGACAGGCAGCTCACTGCCTCACGGGGGTCAGATCGCTGTTGCCGATCAGAACCAACCCCCTTGCGTACTTGTACCAGAAAAGCCACACTGGGTCTTGTACTTGGAGCCGGAGCCTAGAGAACGGGGGCCCTGGGTTCGAGTCCCAACTCTGCTTCTAAAATGCCATGTGACCTTGGATAGACTTCTTAGCCTCTCTGGGCCCCAGCGGCCTCATGAGGATTGACTAGATGATCCACAAGGCCCTTCTTGTACTGACTGAGTGGTGACATTTCTCAGCCATCACTCAGAGACTCAGAGCTCTCCTTCCCAGAGAAACGGGTTCAAGGAGCCAGATCCCCCCCTCACCCTCCCTGATCCTCTCCTCGGAGGGCTCCATCCCAGGGAGGCGGGCACGTACCTGGAGGTCCTTGAAGAAAAAGAGGCCCTGAGATTTGAACCCCTCCATCCAGAGGGGTGTCTAACCAGCACCTTCTTCCTGAACCCTTTGGGGTTGGCCTGCGCCCCATCTGCCATGTCCTGAGTTCTGGGGGGCCAGCGACATAGGGCTCCAACGGTCTGCAATCTGCTCCAAAGGCTCTGGGGAGTAGGCCCCAGCTTCTCGTTGCCACCTACACTGGCAGGGTAGTGCCAGGGCAGTGTCCCTGGGCAGGAGGCCAGTGACACATGTCCTAGAAAAGGGAGGCTCCACCTCCTCCCTCCCACCACCACTGCCTCCACCCCGCCCACAGCTGCCTGGTAAAGTCCCCACCTGGGGGTGCTCTGCCCTGCAGAGGGTGCGGGTTTATGCACCTGACTGGGAGTTGGCCCCTCCCCATGCATCTGAAAGAAAATTAGTCCAAAGTCCTCTCTATTCTCATCTGAAAAGGATGTTAAAATTATTCAACAACGCTTGTTAAAGGACAGTGGGGCAGACTTTACTCAAGGCGGGCATGGCAACAGGTTTAGGGACAACTGCAGTGGGGTCTTGCCTTGGGGAAGGGAGATTGAACTCAACTCCAAATACAACAAAGAGAAGCAGAAATTTATAGCCAAGGAGGAGGTGGGGGGTCAGTGGATGGAAAATACTAAGAGGAACCATCAGGGGCTGGCGGGATGCTGGCTGAAGGCAGGCCAGGGTGATCAGATGTCACAGGGGAGGAAGGGGGAAGCAGGACCCCATCAGATAGGTACTGCAGATGATCAGGTATTGAGGATGGGGATTCTGGCTGAACTAACCTAGCAGGGCTCTTCCTAAAACTGGACAATACAAAGACAGACACGAAGCCCAAAAGTCAAGGCCTAGTCGGAGGGGGAGCCTGCGTGGAATTCAGTGGAGGAGAGAATCTTTATGAGGGTCTCCATGTGGCTGGGTGCTTTCCACAAGGGTTCCCTGCACACCTGCAAGCATGTGGGTGCCCACATCTAGCTCAGATGGGAGGGGCCCAGACACATGCCTCTGGCAGGAAGCCCTCCACTCCCATGTGGAAGGGTGAGCCTGCCTGACCACCGGCATGTGGCCCCATGCCCCTCATGCTGAGCGGACCCCTGACCCCCACGCCAGACCCAGTAGAAGCCTCTCCCCACCAAGTCTGACAACCAATGTCTCCAGACATCACAGATGTGCCGCTGGGGCCTCCATTGCTTCTGGTTGGGAGCCCAGTGGCCTGGGTGTCAGTGCCACGTGCCTCTTGTTAGGGGTGGCATGTGTGGGGAAAGGATGGCCAGGAGAGAAGCAGAGGGACCTGGAGCTTGGGGAGCCCCTGGAGGCTGGTGCAGCCCCACTGATGGGGCTCCGACCCCAGCACCCCCATAGCATGGCTCTGAGATCCTGGCCTCTGTGTCCTCAGCTGTAGACTGGCTGTCACCAGGCTTCATTAAGAGAGGTGGCAGTGTCATGCTGTGTGGGCACGGGGTAGGTGCTCAGGGAGGGACCTGAGTGTTGCCAGCTGAGGCTCCTTCTCCAGTCCTGAGGTGAACTGGGGTGGTAGGGAGGGGAACAAGGCATGGGGGGAAATTAAAACTTCAAATAATCTCCTACCTTCACATTGGCCCTTCTCTCCTAATGTCCCCAAAGTTGCTGACAAGGGACTGAAGAGATCCCCTGGGACTTTTCTTTCTACTTGGGGCTCTACAGTACCAGATGGCCAGCAGATGTCACATGTCACTTCCCCCTCTTCCTAGTCCCCGTCCTTCCTCTGTTCAACTTCCTCTCCATGGGTCCAGGCCCTTCTCCTTCCCAGAAGTTCTAGAAAAACCCCTGCATCCAATCACACCTGCCTCCCTGGAAAGACATTCACCTGCCCTTCCTTATTCCTTTGTAGGTAGGTATGTGTCTGGGTTTTGGTGTGTAGATCTTGAAAATTCACTGAGACTGGGCATCCTGGAAAACAGACGACTTTATTTCCTCCAAAGCCCGGGGGCTCACCAGGAGACAGGACCTGCCTCGTCAGACTGGGCACTCCCTGAGGACTGAAAGTGGTGGGAGAAGAAGGCTGGGCTCTGCCTTTACTTGTCTGCACAAAGCTCGGTTCAGTGTTTGCTTGGATTTTGCATATGCTTCATAATGATATCACAACATTCCACAGGAGGAAGAACTAAGAAGGAAGGCCCAGTATAGTCCACACCTGGAAGACACAGTCCCGACCTGTAGGTAACCCAGAGCCACTTAGATCTATGCCAAGGAGGCTACAATAGGGATGGGGGACCCCTGCGGGCCTCCAAACTGCCCTATTGCCATATTGTCATCTGGGATTCCCACCGGCTGGTCTGGTCTGCAGAAGGCAAGCCCCTGAGGTAGGGGAGGGGGCGGGGGTCAGCTCTTCCCTCTCCCCACCCTCCCCCTACCAAGCACAAGGTGCTCAGTACCAGAAGTCAGTAATGAACTGGTCGACCCAGTAATTCCACTCGGGAACTGTAAACCAAGAAACCACCCTGAGTTATTCCCAGAGACAGATGAAAGTTATTGACTGTGGTGTTTCATGTGATGCACCCCCAGACCAGGAGAAACTTCAGCTAGGGGGTTAGTTAGGCAAGTTCTTAACCATCCATTCATCATCATGTTTTTAAAAATTTGATGATATGAAAAACAAAACCCTGGATATGAAGAGTAACAGCAATTTTGTAAAAACAAAAAGGAGAGGGCTTGATGAGCACATGTATAAAAATTATCTGGAGGGATCTACAGCAAAACATTAAGAATGGTTATTTTTAGGCAGTGAAATAACTGATGGTTGTATTTTATTACTTGTAATTTTCTGTATTAAAATGAATGTAAGACAATACCAACAACTAAGATGGAATGGTCAATTTCCATGAAAGACACAAACTCACTCAACTGGAAATAGCTCTGCATCTATTGAAGAAATTGAATATGTTGTTTAAAACCTTCTCATAAATAAACTCCTGGTCCAGGTGACTTCACTGGCGAATTCACCCCAATAGCTAGGGAAGAAATAATACCAACTGAATTAAACTGCTAGGCCTGCCATAACAACATACCGCAGACTGGGTGGTTCGAACAATCCAGACATTTATTTTCTCCCAGTTCTGGAGGCTGGACGTCCAAGATCAAGGTGCTGGCCGGTTTGGCTTCATTTTGAGGCCTCTCTGCTTGGCTTGCCGATGGCCACCTTCTTGCTGCCCTCACGTGGTCTCTCCTCTGAGCACGCACATGCTCCTCGTCTCTTTGTGAGTCCGGATTTCCTCTTATAAAGACACCAGGAAGATTAGGGCAAGGCTCACACCAGTAGCTTCATTTTAACG
>VMDR010002775.1:0-83674 GCA_007922815.1 Macrotus californicus
ATGAAATTGGCCTCAAATTGATTGGAGGCGAGTATGTTTTTATCAAATACTTGGGTGATTTTGTTATGATTTGAAATATTAATTCAGCTGTCATGTACAGCCTATTGTCCACAATAAAGTATTTTAAGACTGACTGTTCAGTAAAAGGAACGCAACCCCCATAGCTTGGTTTTACAAGTTTTCTTCCATAATCTGTGGATTAGTGAGGTAGATAATTAAGGATATTTTGTTATGTTCTGTCCCCTTTGGAGTGATAGAGCTGTTTTTTGTCTGATTTGGGTTTTTCCATACATGTAATGTTTTGATCACATTACGGATGCAGAGCTGAACCCAGGCTGCTTATCACTGTAGTTTCATAGCTGTTCATGTGAGGCTCTAGGTAACATGTTGCCACGGTAGTAGACTTCTTTTGCTTCTATTGAATTCTGTATATTTAACTTAATAAAATTGAAGTGCAGGGAAAAAATCAGTTAAAGGCTTCTATATGTTTTGTAATACATGGCCTGAAGTTAAAGAAAATGTGTGGAATTGAAATATTTACTTGTTTTTGCATAAAACAGATAATAGTATATTCCATTTTGCCATTGAAATTATTAACACCTTCCTTTACTTTGAATTTTTGGCAGGTTGAAAACATAACTTTTAGAGAGAATTAAAATTCTTCTATTTTAATGGATAAAGGGTTTAAGTCATTAACCATGTGACATTATTTCCCAGGATATTAATAAGCATTTCTTTACCCATGAACTTCTTTTCTAACCACAGACTCTTGATTGGTGAAGTTTTATTTCTACTGTCAACAGACCAAGAATATCTGCAACTTAAGGAAGGGTTAAGAGCACATTGCTTGATTGAATTTTATATTGTTTGTAAGTTTATTTGACTTGTATCATATGTACTGATTGGTATTAGTTTCTCTGGGTATAGAAATGTGATTCTTGTGGTTCTTTCATATGTTCATATTCAGTCTTTAAGTCGTTCATTAACTCCATTCATCAAATATTTATCGAACATCAGTTTTGTGCCAAATAGTTGGCATGGCTTGGTGCCGGGGATGCACAGTTGAATACCACATACTTGGAGCTGGCTTCTGTCATCAGGAAGACACAGGAAGTAAACAGGTCAAGAGAAACGCAGAGTTCTATGGTGGGTCTAGCAGGGAGGGCCACAGCCCAGAGAAAGCTGGGGAAGTTGACGTCTAAGTTCAGTCGTAAATGATCTGGAGGAAATTGTCAGGCAAAGGGAGCTGGTGTAGGGACAAGATGGAGGAGTTTCTGCGGCCTAGGGAGGTGCATCTGCAGAAGGAGAGAGTAAGGGAAAGGATTAGGCGTTTCTTTCGGAGTGCTGGAAGACGGAGAATGTGAGGCCACGAGAGCCTCACATTCAGAGTCCTATAAGCCATGTTCACCATGTCACTCATTCGGCAGGTAGGTGCTCAGCACTGACTGTGTTATGTGCCCGGCACCTTGGACACATCAGGAAACAAAGCAGAAAACGCTTGCCCTTGTGGAGCGTTTACTCAAGTGGGAGAGACAGCTGATCAACATGTTGCTCGTGGTTTTGAAAACAGGCCAGAAGCATGTGTAGTTCAAGCGGTTACAGTGTCAGCATTTGTCAGCGTCATTGGGCCAAATCAAAGACTATTTAATGAAAATAACTTTGCAATCATTTCCATTTCCAGTCTGATGGCTACCTATAATTTATGTTTATTGATCACTCACTCTGCGCCTGGCATTGGGCTAAGCAATAAGCGTATTGCATTGAGGGAAATCACTGAAGTCCACTGCAATCAGTATTTCTAGTGCATTACACAGAAGCACCTTAAGAGTAGAGGGCTTATCTGTAACGTTAGATGAGCACACTTGAGAGATGACTAGAAAGGAGGGTTATTCCTGTTTTTAAAACTCATTACCAGAACCAGAATTCTTCCTTGTAGCATCTTGACAATATCACTAAAGAGGAAAAAAAAATGCTTGATTTTTTTTTTACCAAGCAAACAAACAAATACTCTATACAGTGATAGAAACTAGACATTTGCTTGTCACTCAAAATTAATTATTGTAATTAAGTAAGTTTTAGTATGGTGAGTACTTTTCTGGTGGAATTAATAAGGAGCAGAGAGAATACTAGAAGTCAGTGTACAGAAGGAGAAATGTAGCTGAGCAAAGTGAATGAAGAAAGATTTGTTTGAGTTTGCCCTGCAGTTGTAAGAGCAATCGAATAAAAATATTCCATGTGTGCGAGGTATTTGAAAACTTATTTTACGCCACCAGTCTTAGCCTGATTTGTTTTATTTCCTTTAGAATAAAAGTTGCAAGTGGGTAGGAATTATGCCTGTAAATGTTAGCCTCTAAAGGACTGGAAAACTACTCAAGGGTAACGGCTGAAAAGGAAATGGCCCTGTCAGCGTTGTGCACGTGGGTGATTGGGCACATAAGGGACCCAAGCAGAGAGAGGCGTGCAGAGGGAAGAGACCATAAAGCAAGGAAGTTTGTTTGGAGCTAAAATATAATAGCAAAGCAAAAGCCTTGGGAACCACCGAGGTGATATATTTTTTCCTTTTAACATAACACAAATGTGTGCAGTTGAAGACGTGTGGGGTTTCTTACCCAGACATTGCTGTCATCATCAGCACACACAGTTGGATGTTCTTGGAGAAACAGTCGATCTTAGGGTTTACTGTTCTCTTTCTTTTCCCATGTCACCAAAGGCAGGCCTTGCCAAAACAGCCCAGGCGAAGGTCCAGTCTTCATATGTGTGATGCAAATATAAAGCTGACTTGTTCACACAAGAGCAGATTAAATCCATGCTCCATCAGTATTAAATTGTAAATAACGACAGGGACCTTTGTCCAACCACATCTATAATGCTTTCTGCTAATGTCCGTAAATGTTGAGCAGTATCCTAATATGGTAAAGATAGCCACTAGTGATTTGCTCTTACTATGTGCCTGCCATTGTGCTGTAATTTGCATATTTTATCTTCTAGCAATCCATGGGGAATATTTATTATCCTCATTTTATGAGTAAGCAAAGTGGGGGACAGAGAGGTTGGAAGAGTGTGGATGCAGCGGATGCTTCTCGTTGGGTAGTGGTATGCGTGGGATCCGCACACAGTCCTGTCAGACCCCGGAGCGTGTGGTCTGAACCAGCAGGCCTGGCTGCTTTCCTGACGGTGCGGGGAGACTGGACAGGGAGAAGTACTGGAAGTGAACATGAGCGGGGAGGCTATATGTAGCCAAAAAGTGAGGGCTGAGGAACCACATTATGACTGCTGGACTTTTTTATTTTATTTCATTTTTTTACATGTCAGCACCCTGTGAAGCTACAATAATAAAGAAAAAGACCTTAAAAGATGAAAGGTTAAGGGTCACAAGAGTCCAGGGAAAATACCATCATCATCATTTTTTAATAAGGGAAAAGTGAGGCTGATAAGTATAGGGCCTGTCACTCTCTCAACAGGAATGCACTTGTCTAGTGAGGACTCGTTGCCCACTGCCCTGCTGGGCTGGAATTAGCCCCCTCTATGGAATTCCGGTCAGTGTTTATATCCAAGTATCTCTATTCATTACGATCTTTGACAAATTTAAGCAAAATAATATTAAAGCACTTAGGAACAATATAGAAACAGATTTCAAACAGAATCAGAGCACCACATATTCTCAATAATGGATTTCTCTGAAAGATTGCTAATCTAGTTTTTCTGTCTGTTTACTTTCTGTGAGACCCTGCTTCAGTACTCACTCTGACACGGCTTGCGTCCTGGCTCAAACACTTAAACATCTGGCTGGCCTTTTTCTTGTGCAGGATGGAGATAAGAAGGCCTATTTTACAATGTTTTGAAAGTCTTGAGTTTCTGGCCCAAGATTTGATATGTAATAGGTCTTCAGTGGGTCCTAGTTTCTTCTTCTCCTCTGCCACTTACTTGACCTGATTAAGAGAGTACATAAATACAAGTTTTTATTCACCGTTATTGATGAGGTGATCATTTTAAGTGCCAGAAATCAAAATGTCCAATCTGTCTTTCCTGTTGACTTTCACAAAGGATTGACTTTCCAAGCTGTTGCACCCCTGCCCTTCTGTATGCCGTGCCCTCTTGTTCTCTAGTCAGGGGTGTCACACTCATTTTCACTGGGGGCCACATCAGCCCCACAGTTGCCTTCAAAGGGCCGAATGTAATTTAGGACTGTAGAAATGTAACTGCTCCTTAACAGTTAAGCGAGAGCTCGGCGCTGCCGCTGGGTAGAAACAAGGTGCTGGGCCAGATAGAACAAAGTGGAGGGCCGCATTTGACCCGCAGGCCCTGTGTTGGCCACCTGTGCTCTAGCTGCTGTATCTTTGGAAGACCCTTTGACTTTGGTTGTCCCGTGGTCCATGAGCAGTTTTGAATATCTATCGGTGTCACGTTAGGATGTGCTAAAATCAAAGAAGCACTGGATCTTGGGAGGCCATCTCAGTATCTCTGGTCTAACTCTGATTCTTTTTAGATGCTGGTGGAGATGACTACAGTCTAACGTATTCTTTCTCTTGTCATCAGCCACCACTGGCTGTCTTTTTGCTCCAAGTCTTCACTGTTCAGTCCAAGTCCACCACTGTAGTTGGATCCAGTAGTCCTCCGAGGAGAAAAGAAAGTAGCAATACAGTGAAGCAGGGGTCCTGGAGTTTTGAGAAAGATGTCAGACTTCTCAAATGTGTTACTTGATTTGAGGTAGTTGATTTGGGTACATTCGCCACTAACCTCCAGCTGGCTGCTCCTGTCACGTGCAGAAGAAAACAGAAAACATGCTCCTGCTTCATCCCTTTGACAGCTCTCAACATTTCCATCTTTCAGCTTATTGTTCCTCTTGTCCTGGGATCTTTCTTCCGAAACCATCCCCTTCCTGTTTTCTTTCATTATCCCTCTGTCCCCTGACTCCTTTCTCTGTACGTACAAGTGTAAGACTGGATCTTCTACTCTGACATTGATTGTCAACACATGGTTCATACATCGCTTCCTTCAAGTCTCTTGGGGTCATGTGAAAATTGGGATGCACTTCAGGCCTACAAACCAGCACCTCAGTAGGGCACAGTCAAGAGCTTTCCCGAAGTTACTGGCACTCAAAGGTAGTTTGCCATCTTCTAAGGCAGCACCACTTCACATTCCTTGTTTTTTCCTAGCCTAGTATTTTTGTCTTTTGAAATCCACCTCCCTCAACGTCCACAATGTCAAAATCAATGAACTCTTTCTGTTCCTCTCACTGCTCTTTTCTTTCATTACCTGCTTTCCTATTTTATCCTTTTAAGTATAGGCCTGGGAAGAGCTTGGAGTTTGGTGTTAGATTGGGGCTTGGCGATTCTAGCCCAACTGCTAAGCAGTTGATGTTGGACTACTCCTTTATCTTCAGTAAGACTCTGTCCTGGAGATTTACATAGACAGCAAGTGGCATTTCTGATTTGCAAGCCCAGACTGTTTTTTGCTCTAAGAATCTGCCTTTCCAAGTTTGCTGATGGAAAACTTAGAAATTACGCCCTTTGCCAGGGGTTGTGGTCCCTGGGTAAAGGCCAGAAGATGAACTGCCTTGCTAACCATCCCGCCTCCTCTACATACCCACGGTCCTAACCTACAACAAATCATGATCAGTTTGGCATGGCAAGTGCTGGAAGAGAGAAATTTCCTCTAGTGAGCCAGAAAATGCAACAGAATCTGTCTGAGATTGATGGAGATAAGTGTTTGATCCACTTAACTTTGTCAGAAAACTATTTTTCCTTGACAGCTGGAGAGATCAAAGGTCTAAAACTATGGATACAGGACAATGAATGTTCTAATATTAATATTATATGAATAAGATAGTGTCATTCAAGGTCAACATGTCTGATTTCCTCTGTCTGGGGCACTCTAGCCAGCCATGTGCAGAGAGAGGAGCTCCAATCACAGGGGTCTTCACTCCAAGCAGACAGGCAGCCCTCACCTGTCTGTGAGCAGTTGAGCAGGCCAAGCTTTAATAGCCTGTGATAGATCATGTCAAGAAACAGTGGAATCTGCAGGTTTGGGAAATGGGGGCTAAATCACTGATGAGCCAGTCAGATAAATGGGATTTTCAAGAATTATCATGGAAGAGATGAAATTTTCTTCTTGAGTGAGAGCAACATGGTAGCATAATACATCACCTGTTACCAAGAAGGGGTACATACTTAGCCCAGCTATGAAGTCTAGTCATTCATGTTGTGCAAAAAAATGTCAGGACTTGTGGCTTCTGCAGGGACTCCCAAAGGAAAGACGGAAGAAAAGACTCTGTGAAATGCATGGTCCTGGTGTTACTGGGTGTGGCCCTGGCCTCGGGTCAGAGAGACTGAGTCACCAGGTGATGTTTTGCTTTGGACACCCTTACTAAGCACTCATTCCAGTTATATGCACTCTGAGAGCCTTTTGTGGTTCTTGTTTTCTTATTTTTACTATGGATATATTTATTGATTTAAAAAATTACCTATCATTGTAGCTTTTTATTCACCAGATATATTTAATATCATTATGTTTTACATTATTTATTTAATTAGATTTTAACTTTTTTTCCCATTGATATTTCTCTTATGTAAATTTTTCTACTTTTTGTTGTCTGTTTTTAGCCTGCTAAGCTGCTGCTCTATACTTCCCCTCTTCCCCTCGGCAGAGCTCTCCATTATGAATCAGAAGGTTCACAGTATAACAAGCCCTTCTAGTGTATTAGGCGCAAACTAGGGAACATGATTGTTTCCTGACAACAAACATTCATCTTCTTAATTTTGACTTCTAGCCTGAAATTCATGGTCTGTAATAAAATGGAGACAGTTTCTCTGAGTCTTACTATTCTCATTGTAAAAATGAAGATAATATTCCCTACCTCGGAGCATTGTAATGAAGATTAAATGAGATATATACATCTAGCACAGGAGCTGGAAATAGATGATTCTTCTAAATCTAATTTCATTTCTTCTTCAATTTCTGTAAAAGTCCAGGGATCATCAGTAAATGTCTAGGTACAAAAGGAAAAGATCTTGAGTTTGGTGTTAAGTTTGAGGTACTTTCAAGCCACTGAAGTGAATATATCGAGTAGGCAGTTAGAGTAAGAGAAATCTGAGCAAACGGTCTGCACTTGAGGGGGTCTTCAGCATATAGATGCCAGTTGAAGGTATGATGACGTTGGGTATGGAGACTCCAGTACCAAGTGGACCCACGGCCAAGCAATTGAAGACTTCTCAACATTTGAAGGTCTTTGGGTGAGAATGAAAGGGAATGACCAAGGAATAGGAAGAAAAAGAAATATTATGACATCAAGCAAACTTTTTGAAAGAAAGGAATAAGGGTGTCTTTTGGATTGCCATGGAGATGAGAACTGAACATTGTATATTGCCTTTAACCACTTAGTTGTCATGGTTGATGGGTTTTTCCAAGAGTTTGCACAGAAGGATCATGGGCTAGGAAGACCCCACTCCCCACCCCCCAGAACTAGGTTATCTTTCCTCTGATCTGGCAAAGTTTTCATCTTACATATTTCGGATGGGATTTTTTTCTCTGTGGTTAATAACAGCAGTTATTTGTACTTAGCCTCATTCCCATAATAAATTATTAGTTTTGTGAAGACAGAGGTCTTGCAAAGTCCATATAAATTATGCTTAGTAAGTATTTAGTAGTTCAGTCTCAGAATCATTGGTACTAACAAAACAAGGCATGTTTGTCTATTTATCCATCCACCATTCAGTCACTAAACAGTTGCTGATTTACCAACTCCATACTGTGTGCCAGGCACTATCTTAGGCTATGTGAATATGGCGGCGAACAAAGGATATTCCCTTTGTACATGGAAGTGACATTGTGGTGGAGACAGATGAAAGAATAAATGCATGCATATTCTGAGTGCCTTTAGTGTCTTAGCTTATTTATCCCTCAAAACAAGCACACACAATGTAGATGCTATTGCAGTCCTATTTTATTGGTGAGAAAATGGAGGCTCCAGGCTAGCTATTCCATACCTTGCCAGGTCATCACTTCATTAGGGGTGGATCTGGGGTTCAAACCCAGACACTTTGACTCCAGAATCTGTGCTGTTAATTATAATTACCCCACTGCACTGCAAAATGTTTGGCAGAGTAAATGATAACTATTATTATTACTACTATTTTTTAAAAGATTTTATTTGTTTTTAGAGAGGGAAAGGGAGGGAGAGAGAGAGGAAAACATCAATGTGTAGTTGCCTCTCGAGCATTCCCTACTGGGCACCTGGCTCATAACCCTGGCATGTGCCCTTCTGGGAATCGAAGCAGAGACTTTTGTGTGGTTTGCAGGCCGGCACTCATTGCACTGAGCCACACCAGCCAGGGTATTTCATTATTACTACTACTATTAACATTAATAGTAATAGTCATTATTCCTCAATTTAGCCATCATTTATGCCAATTTAGATGAGGAAACAGGCACTTGGCTAGTTATTAGCAAAACTAGAGTTAAAAGCCCAGATTTTGTGCTTCTAACCCAATGTTTTCCTCTCTTAAAGTGCCTCTTCTTTAAGGGTGAGACAGTAAAGGGCGGAGGAGGAAGAAGGATCGAAGGATGAAGGAGTGGGAAGGGAAAGAGCAGGAAAGATGCGGAGGAGGCGTCAGAAGGAAGGAAGCCTGTTTGGGTTTGGGTTTTTGATGTTACCAAACTATGTCTCATTTTTCCATGTTATTGTTCATTGTATTCTCTAGAGGATATCTTTAAAGTAAGTATATTTCTATGCACAATAATCATTCCATTTCATAGACTAGCAAAATATAATTCAGGGGCTGTAAGGACCTAGATATTTAAAAGAAAAAGTATTTATTTTAGAAGGATGTTATAACTGGCATTTCTGTTAGGAAGGCATTGGTTGGAAGATACACTAGAAGCTTTGTTTACCAACAGCTAAGCCTCCGAGGGTGTGTGTGTGTGTGTGTGTGTGTGTGTGTATGTGTGTGTGTGTGATGTCTGTAGTACTGCATACTTACATCCTGGTAATATTGAATTGACTTTGTATATACATTTTGGGGGAGAGGATGTTGAACCATTTTTCTGGGGGGGGGGAGATTTTTGTACTTATATGCAAGGCTGCTCTGATACAAAGCACCATATTTAAACATCACAAATATACACTATGCAAGGGACAGATGCACAAGGAATTTAAGCAGAGTTTTTCTAAATGGCAAATAATTAGAGGGGAACAGATGCCTATGGGCAGCACAGGATGAAATAAGGTACCAGGAATTTTAAAAGGGAGATAGAAATGCGTATGTAAAATGCAGTCACTCTCAAGGATGTCTAAGCCTAGAGGGTGTTCTCTCCCAAAGTTTCCTGTTTTTGTGGGTTTTGACGTTAAATTTTGTTCTCTCTTTACATATATTCCCCATACAAATAGATCATACTAATCATTCCAAAGTGGCTAGAATTTCTTTCGAACCTCAGTTTTCAATGACTTTGTGGTTGGCATGTCTTTCCCTCTCCAGGGCCTTGTCCTTTCACAGGACTGCCAGGACATAACATTTCATGACAGTGTCACTGTTCATGTATTTATTATTTATGCCCCGTCTACCTCCAAAAGGGTTTTGAGGGAGTCTACCAGCAAAAGACACCTATGAACGAGATTTTTTTCTTGATGTGCATTTTAGGACAGACGTGGTCCTCCTTTAGAATAACCTGCTGTTAGAAGGGTTCTGTCTACCGCAGAACTGTTCTGTATGTTCTCGATGCCAAAGAGGAAACAAATTTCCAAGAACAAAGTAGAGAGGAGCATTAGGCATTTCCCATCTTCCTGTAGAGTGGTAGTTTAAACAGCAGGGGCACCGAGCAGAGCAAGTCAGCTCCCCAGCAAAGCTGAGCTGTTGCACCTGATCATTATCCTTCGGGTTTAAGATTTACCTGTTGTGCTCATTGTAACAAAAGAAATGAAATCTCTGTAATTATATTGGAAGGGGGAGGAGATCGTGTTTTAGTTCCTTTGATCTTGAGCTAGAATAGGCTCTGCTTTTTGGAAATTTAATTTGAAAGAGTCTAATGTACACATCTGCTTTTTGTACTGCAATTTCTCTTGAGCTTGAAAATAGAAATTTATTAATGCAAATGTGTAGAGTCTGTTCCTCGAGGGGGGAAGAAACATTCAAAACACAAGGTGATCATTTCTGCATATCTCTGTAAGATTTTAATAAATATGTTCTCTGTTTTTCTTCTAGAGTTCAGAGATGAGGGTCTTTGTTAACAAGGACTAAGCGTAAAAATTACAGGACACACCATGACTACTTCAATACCTGAAAAGGTTTCAAAGGACACATTAGATGGCAAAGAGATGACAGGCATACAAAGGAAAACCATAAACCAAAACCAAGTGTGCCATCAAACCATTCTGAGGGCACGTTTGAATTGATGGCAGGGCCCGTGCTAAGAGACAGAGCTTTCATTCCAACGGATCCAGTCTGCCTGGTGTTCTGTAAAATTGCCTTTGCCTGTAAATGGAACGGCATGCAGATTTTAGGTGGGACACTTTCTCATCCCAACTTAGCCTGTGCTCTTTATTTTATTTTTGTGCCATTACCTGAAACCGCACATAAGTGATAGAACTGATACTTGACTTCATCCTTGGAGGGGCTGGATTGCATGGTCTATTTTGATTAACTTTTTCTTGTTCTCGCTGTAAATTTTTCAGTAAAACCTGAAAATTTTGTCACAAGCATTTTGGGACACAGATTTTTTAAGCTAGTTTGCAGTCATAGAGTTGTTCTTGGAGGGTTTGAGGACTTTTTGAAACTCCTTCTCATCCCCACATGGGCAAAATCAATCATAAATTGTTGAGAGCACTCAATCACTGGGTAAGCAGTCTCCTCCTAAAGCTGGGGAAGTATCCATTTTCAAATCTTTGAGTCCATGGAGCTGGTTGCTTATAATATTTGTGCTCTATCAACAGATCTCAAAAACTTGGTGATAAATTACCTAGGCTTAAGAAGGAGTTCATGATTAAAGAATATATTGAATCAATAAAACCAGTCTTTCTTTTTTTTTTGGATGTGATGTGATGAGTTTTTTTCCAGAGGTGGCTGGTGTACTTCAGGGGTGTATATTGTCATTCTGTTCTGCATTCTTTTGGTTACTTTCTTCCCCACTGAGTTTTTTGTTTGTTGGTTGGTAGGTTGGTATGCTGTTTTGTTTTGTAAGGAACAGAAAGTGCAAAGCCATAAAATCAGACTGTGAATTAGGAATTCTGATTTTAAAACAGGGAGTCTCGCCTCACCTTGTGTTGTCTGAGTTGGGGTTTCAGTGTGCTGCCAGGATAACCTGTGGCCCTTGCAAATGTACAATTTCATGTGGGTTCAGTGATGCCTGGGTGAGTCTGTGTTATAGGGCGCCAAAGGCCACAGAAGTTACTTAGGACACAAAATGTTGAGACGGAGTTGGCTCCTCAGGGGCGTTTGAGTAACTAGGGTTTTATTGGAACTAGTTTTGGGGGGCCATGGCATGTACTGTTAACCAGGTCTAATTAATTAATTTCTAACATTTCGATCTAATTGTGACTTTGTCGACTTACACACATCTTTCTTCCTTGCAGGCAAGAAACTCAGAAACAAAATTTCTATTTCTAATGGCAGACAGTTGGGGTGCAGCAACCAAGCAGTCACCCTTAAAAATTAATGAGCTTAATGATGGTTAGAGAAGTGACAGTGATGGTGGTTTGGGAGGGAGGGGCCGTGGGGATGGCAGAGGAGAGAAGGCTGGACTCCACATAAGTGGCATGACAGAGCCCTTTCCTTATCTCCCTTCCCCATTCTCCCTTCTCCCCCCCACCGACCACCTCTTCCTCCCTTCCCACCCCCCCCCCATCCTCTCCTCTTCACAGGAGCCAAAGCAGATAGGAAGACAGGGCGATTATGAAGACGTCAGTTGGAGCCTAGGCAGGCGAGAGGGGCGCAGCGCTCCAGATGAGGTCCGGGGGGAGCCGACGAGGGTCACTCATGAACGACCGTGTGTGTGTGTCTGACAGACTGTGAAATGGTGCGTTGTTGCACGGCTGCGCCGCACCTGGGCCCTTCATCTGTGATTGATTGGTTTGGTCATGTGTAATGGTCCCATCTGCTCTGTGTTGTTTTTCTTTTTTTACTTATAAACACCGTTCCCAGCGGCTGAGAGAGGATGAGCTATGTTTTGTCATCTTCACTTACACTTTAGCTCAAAAAAGTGGTCAACTAGGTAAGCTCTAAAGTCTATCCAAGTAATGTAGTAGGAAAGTCCGGGTTTCCCCCTTTGCTTGGCTTGTGTGTGTATGTGTGCGCGTGGGTGTGCTGTGTGTGTTTGCGCCCTCCTGCGCAAGCGTGTGTGTGCCTGGAGTTTTCATGCTGCCTGTTAATATCTGAATAGTTCATGAACCACAGAAGACCAAAAAATTGCAGAAATGATTTGCACAAATCTGTGTATTGTGACTCTTACTGCAGCGAGGAGTGGTTGTTTTTTTTTTTGTTTTTTTTTTTTTTGTAACGGAGCCAATACTTAATTAAAACCGCTGACATCATGGTGTTATAATTAAGCGTGGCATTAATTAAGCTGGAATAACGATTTTTTTTTATTAAGATCTGCTTCTATTGTATAAGACCGTTATCTGCTAAAAACAAGATAATTTTAAAGCAAAAATTAATTTCCTCTAAGGGAGCCTTTTTCAGCTTCCCCAAAGTCCGGCCTCAGGACTGTCGTCATCAGGGATGTGTGTGTGTGTGTGTGTGTGTGTGTTGGGTGGTGTTGGGATGGGGGGAGAGTGGAAGTGAAATTTGTTTTTTTCACCCAAAAAATGCTGATCGGCTCCTGGCATTCTGATGGCTAATTATGCATCGGAGAGCTTCGACAGCTGCATTCATCATCATAAAATGTAATAATTAATGACATTCCAACAAAGAAAAATATGCAAATGAGGACTCATTAGCATTTTCATATTCAGCTTTGATAATGCTTTTGCTGACAAGGTTGTAATTAATGAAAATTCATGTCGCAGTCAGGAGATTGGATCGGTTTCATTCCGCTCACAATTCCCAAATGCTTGCATTATGGAAAATCGGCGGCTCTGCCAACTTTTCGGGAGAGAAACACACACACACACAACGAGCACCAGATGCAAATGAATGGTAGGGAGTCTTTAACTCTTTAAACCACCCCCCAGATTTCCATCGTAGGGAGCATGTGATGAGTTTTCACCTTAGAACTAGATTTTTTTTTTTAATAACATCAATGAAAGTTCTTTTATTTGTGATCCAGGTATGAGGATTTCTGGCAAAACTTTCTTTTTAATATTAAAAAAATCCCTCCCCACCTCTTTCCCTCTTTCCTTTTCCCTTTCAAGACTATTTAAATTTACATAGTAAAACATGTTAGGACAGCCAAGCCCCAGCGTGTTGTGCTCTGTCCTCTAGCTGGCAAATTCACGCCACAACAGTTTATTCATCCACATGCTTTTTGGCGACTCTTCACCACGTATTTGTGCTTAGAGCTCCTGGAGCCTCCCTCCGTGTGCTACCCATAAGGTCGAAAGAAAAGCAAGTATTCTATTTCTCTATTCAGGGTGGGTTTTTTTTCCCTTTTTGGATGATAGTTGTTTTCTTAGTGCTTTTTCTGTTTAATCTATTCCCTTTGTGGTTTAGTGTAAGAGTTTGGGAATGTGCCCATAATTCTCTCACTCAACACTTCGGGTTTAGTGTTGTGTTTCAAACGTAATTTTAAGAGACACTGTACAATCAAAATGGATACCCAGAAACCCCAGAACAGAGATATCGACAAGCATTCAGTGCAGAGAGCTATTAATTTATAAACCCTCCGTGTATTGCTTTCAGAATGTGCGACTTTAGATTGGCAAAAACCATTTGGTGCCAGCCTGGAACTACGTTTTGTCATCCTCGCCTGAAGTGAAACTGAAAGTTCTGTCTCGCCCTCAGCACTGCAGAGAAGAACCTCAGTAGAGTTCTGACCTGATTTCAGATTTAACCTTTAGGTTAAAACAGTCATCGTTGCTCAGTCGGATCTTTTTGCGGAGGCAGATGCATTTTGGGTTTTTTTTAAAGGGGGTTTGTATAAGGATTAAGAAAGGGGGAGAGTGAAAGCATATATCTTTATTAAATTGTCAAATTTGTAAGCATTTTCACTCTGGAATGATGTAAAACAACTTCAGGCAGTTCCTAAGATGCAGTTTCCTGTTTATATAAAGTTAAATTGTAATTCCCCAAGTTGCCAGCCCAGTATAAAGGATATAAATATGCCTAGTTAGGGGAAGATAGAAACTTTGATATGCCAGGTCTTATTTTTTCGAGTGTCGAAGTAAAGTAGAAAGTACCATCAATTATTTAATCAGGAGTTTAAAGGAAATCTTTTTTTTTCTGTCCTATGCAATTAAGAATGACTAGGTTTTTATTCCTCATTCATCTCAGAGTTCTAACAAACAGACTTTTACTTCAGTCTCTTCTCTTTTCCAACTTTCGTGTTCTCCCAGTTCATACATGAATGTGTGTGTGTCGACATGGCGTGTCTTGTTTGGAGATTATGGTGGCTCTGTCTTTTTTTTTTGAATCTATTGTGTTAAAATAGCAGGCAGAAGAAGACTTTCCTTTTTTTTTTCTTTTAGTTGACTTCTTTTTATGCAGGCAAACTGCCCATCCAGATGGTAGAATTTCACCTGTAAGCAATCTGAAGCGATAGGTTAATTCTGACATTTTATGGAGCTTTTAAAATTTTTTTCTCATACAGTACAACTAAGTGCAGAGTAACTACTCAAGATAATGTTTCCTTTTTTTTTCTTTTAAAACACTTCCTGCTGTGATTGGTTCTTTCCCCCCCAGATCTGTATTTTGGGCTCAATTAAAATCTGTGGCTTTAGGCACTTAGCTGCTGTTGTCAAAACCACACCTGATGAAATCTTTGACCACTTCTAATGTGTGTAAATGAGGAAGTGATGGCAGGAGTGAAGGAACACGTGTGGATCTGCAGGTTAGTTTTTGAAATACAGATTATTTCAATTTTGTAAGCTCAGTGTCTCGCTGGCTTTGGTGTTCTCCTCTCACCGAATGCACAAATGTTCACCAGCTCCTGCCTTCGCCAGTGATGCCTGGGCGTGGTGTTAGCAACTGGAATCCTGAAATTGGGTTTTGTTTTCAACGTGGCTAGCCTCTGGTGGCTTATGTGACTGAGGAAACTGGAGACCTTCTTTGAAATGATTTGTTGACCTGCTATTAGGGAATCCCATTATTTCCCCAAACAGGTTTGGGGGTGTTTTTGGAATATGAAAGGGAAAGGGAGTACTGAGGATTGTTTTCAGCCATGATTGTAATCATGCTGTATTTACAAGTTATTTTTGAATGCTACCCCCTTGTTTTTATTTCTAGAAGTCCTGTGTTGGCACAAATTATTTCTCGAGTTATTTACACAGTAAAGATGGCTATAGCAGCCTCCTCTCCCCCGGCTTAGTCCCTCGGGAGAACATTTTTTAAAGTATTCTACTAAGATAGTCCTTGTCAAGACTTGGGACCCTAGTTGTGGCATTATTTATTACTTTTTCTGTTTCCTGTTTTGCACATATTAAATCCTGTGGCTGTTTTCTTCTTAAAGGGATGAGATTTTCACTGTCTAGCAGCAAGCCCCAGTTACTGCAGTTACTGAACTCTGAAATCAGAAACCTGTGGGTGATCCGTTTCACCCCCTCCCCCCAGAAGCTGTTGCTTCAGTCAAGGAAAATTACAGCCCCATGACTGAAAATTTTAAAGTAGTTTTTTCACTGAAACATGCAAAGGTTTTGTTTCAGGTATTGCAGCAAAATCACCACTGGTCTGCGGCCAGTGAAGCCAGAGAGTTCCTGGCATGCCCTCATCCAGTTGCTTCTCGGATCTCCGGTGCAAACTTTCCCATTGGTCGGGGTCTGTGGAGAGATTTCAGTGGCTGGCTGGTGGAAATGTTTGGGAGAACATTTGCGTATCAAAGCAGCCTAAATATTTGCAAAAATGTTTGCTTGAGAAAAAAAGAATCCACTTAGGATTAGGAAGGAACTGCTTAAACATTTAAAAAGCATTTGTGATTTCCTGAAGTATATTATTCTAGAGCCAAGGCCTAACTTGAATTTCAGGAGTCCTCCCAGAATCCGTATTTTGAAAAAGCATGGAAGATCGTACATGTTCTGTTTTATGATTAAGATCTACACTTATATGTGGTATGAAAATGCAAAAACGGAAAAGGAATATTTGAAAATTAACTGGTTGTTATTTAGTGAACCTGTACAAAACAGAAGGTGAGAGGAAGGGCCTCATGAAGTGATGAGACCCTGAAGGGCTCTAACCTCCTCCTTTTCCTCAGTTAATGTACTTTTTTCTCTGTGAGGTTCATGGTATTGCTGTGGTTCTGCTGGAGTTCCTGAGCTTTCTTGTAATACTGATGATTTGAGGGGCAAGTCTTTCTCTTTTTTTCTTGGTAGAGTTTAGTGTGGGCTTTTTTTGTGTTCAAATTATTAAAGTTTTAACTGCATTTTGCTGATGGTTTGGAAACAACAGCACATACAAAATTCAGTGCAGGCCAGTTTTTCCAAGTTGTCATCCATGTAGGAGTTGAGCGCCGACAATTAGTGTTCTTAAAAGGCCCTCAG
Organism: Macrotus californicus; assembly: GCA_007922815.1. Taxonomy (NCBI): domain Eukaryota; kingdom Metazoa; phylum Chordata; class Mammalia; order Chiroptera; family Phyllostomidae; genus Macrotus; species Macrotus californicus. The sequence goes on from VMDR010002775.1 coordinate 16,616, forward strand.
ATCAGGTGTTATTCTACCATCTGGACATTTTAATTAGTGAAAAAGTGTGGATCCGGATATACAGAAATGGGGTTGGTAGTACACAATAGCCCGTGCACTCTGTTGGTGCCGAGGTGTGCGTGGCTACATTTTACAAGTGTGTGTGTGTGTGTGTGTGTGTGTGTGTGTGCACGCTTCTGTGTAAGTGTGATTGTATGTTGAGTATGTGTTCATCCCCCTTAGGAAACCCAAGCATAGGATTTCTAGTGCCTTTTTCAAACTGGGCACTATCACTACCAAAATATCTAGCTACTTTTTCTCGAATACCAAGTAAAAAGGTCTAGCATATGTCATTGCACTGCCGAGTAACACTTGCCTGTATCCTTTCTAATGCCCATGGGTCCTCCCTCGGTGCCCGGTATGGCATGGCAGTGCAATGCTGACGTGGCTTGCGCAGGAGATGCGGCTCCGCCGTTTCAGAGCTGTGCACTCTGAGTCAAGTATATTGACCTCTCTGAGTCTCCTCTTATCCTCACGTGCAGAGTAAAAGTATTACTGATCATAGTTATGATAACTACCTAACAGAATTACGATGAAGCTTATAAGAAACAGCATGTATGTGGAAGCACTTGATAAAATGCAAAGAGATATAAAAAGTGATTTTTAATACACATTACCAGTTCATAATCCATATGCCATGTTCATGATTCAATAAATTGTGTCGTGTTTAAAAATAAGGGAAATGCAAATATAAAATAATATTACATTATTGACAAAATAGTAACTTTGGGGACACCAGAAAATGTGTTCATAATTTTTAACATGATGCAAAGTGACCCATTTTTTATAAAGCATGTGGATATGCTCTTTGAAATAATGTTATTCTTAATTAAGGCAGAAGTGGGTACATTTGAGGGAAATAGTGACCCTCTGGAGAAATGGAGAGTGAAAGTAGTTTAGGGAAATGAGTCTTAGTGTCTTCTCTTTCGGAAAGATGCATGTTTGTCTTAATTATTGTGAATTTCATGTTTGCAAACCAGTGTGAATCCGTAAATGATAATCATTACTGCCTAGAAAAACCTCCCCATTACAATTTATTTCATACTATATTTGCTCAAGAATGTGTCCTGCGTCATCCTGAGGAAGTGAAGGAGTTGATACAGTCACTGTGTGACCCTGGACCCGATCAATGAGTTTGGACAACTCCACAGAAAGTTCTCTCAGTTTTTTTCTTCTAGGTCCAGTTCCCTTCCTGACAGGGCTTCACAGGAAATAGGGATATTGTGTTTTCTTCTTCACTATATGATCGTATACCACGGCATAATGATACTACTTTGGTCATTTCGTTAATTTAATCTTCCCCTCCCTCACCATAGTAAGTGAGTGTAGCACAAATATGATTCATATTACATCGTCTCTAACATCAAGCATTTATTATCACAGACTACCCGCTTTTAATCAGAGTGTCTTAGGGAGCCGTTAAAACTTCCATCTCGGACAAGGTGTTGGCAGCAGCTCAGAGCGTTCCTTTTGGTGTCATGCTAGGAGGAGCCAGATCCAACGGAGGACCAAATTAATTCGTTAGTTTGGTCAAAGCTCAGTGCATTGTGGGAGGGACAGGAACGTGCGCATTGTGACTGTACAACGTTTAAGATTTTGGGGGCTTGAACCTGGAGATTGGTTTCATTTAATGCTGTATCAGTTTTATTTAAATGACTTAACCTAATGACACTTTCCCTTATTTGCATACTCTAATCTAGGGAACAGATAGAGTCTACTCAGTATTTGTCTTGAAAATTTTGAAATGAGGCTGCAGGTCCCCCTCTTGGAAGCTCCATTTCCTAAAAATGGCCACGTGTCCCCTTAACCTTTATCAGCGCACACAGTCACGAGATGAGAAGGAAATTATGGAACTTCTTTAAGAATCGTCTCATCAAAGAGATTCAGTTAAAAACTAGGGGGACAGCATTTCAAATTTAATAAAAAAATAAAGTAATTCAAAGTAAAGTCTGTAGCCAAACTCCTTAATTGTGATGCATTTGCTGAGTCCCCCTCTTCCACCGTCGGGCCTGCTCTGATGCCATATGGCCTACCATGGAACATTTAACTTGTCAGATATAATGGATTGTCCTGGAAGCAGATTTTTGCTTTGAGCACTCGGCTCCTTTCTTGCATTTCACTCTCAGCTCCAGGCTGCAGGATGAAGGATTGTCGTGGAAATGCAAAGAGGAGACACACAGTTGATTCCCCTTAAGAGAGTGACCTATATGCCACAACGTTTTACCCACGTAAAGAGGCATTATCCCCGCCACTGGCCTTAGCAGGCTGCACGTCAGAATCATTTAAATGTGCCTGGACTTAACAGATTGTGCAAACATTTCAGAATTGAGTGCTTAGAAATAAAGCATCGTCATTTTAACTTAGGCAGAAATGGTGTAGCCACATCGGCCAAAAGATAAGTATTATTTATCATGACCTACATGTAAGCTGAACCACCTGGTTTGTATATGTTGTAAATTCAGTTTAACTTTCAAATCTACTAAGAAAGCTTGAAAAAATCACCCGGTGGAGATGCTAATGTGGCTTTATTGTTTTTGTTTGGTGAGTAGAGATGAGGTTGAAGAGATCATTTAGGTGGATGGACAAGTGGCAGGTAATTATCCTACCACGCTTTCCACCTTGCAAGTTAAGTAAAAGCCTTCTGTTTATCCTAACACACTATAAATTAGATATTGTGCAGCTGTGGATTAATTTTTATCTGTAAATGTAAAAAGTATGCATTTGATGTTGATTTTAGTTTGTTTTTTTTCATGAGGTAATTCTTTATTTTAATTTGCGATAGTGTGTCTGAAAGCACAAGCTTGGAAAGCACTGGAAGGATTTTATGGCTTTTGCATTTACAGGAAAACTTCCCTAAAAGAACAAATGGTGCCCGTTCTGTACATACACGCACACACGTAGCTGTGAGGAGCTGTTCTGAGGTAACCTGCTGTAACCCTGAAAGCTACTGTAAGACCTGGGATGGACAACTTAGAAATAATTAGTCAAGTACAAACCAGGGGGGAAATAAGTAACTCGTGTATCTTAATTTGATCGTAAAATGGTACATATTTGATTGTTGTAGGGTTACAAAAATTAATTGATAAATATGGGACACCTGTAAACACACCGAAAGAGACTTTCTGTTTGCGAAGGGTAATTTAATATACTCATCAAAATGTGTGTTCATGTGTTAAAAATTTAATAGTTAATTGACTTCTAAATTTTTTTATTATAATCATTAATAGTGATCTAGAGAAACTATAATGGCCTTGAGAACTGATATAACCTCACTTCTACAAAAAAGAATTATTTCTTTTTAATGAACATCTTTCCATGAAGCAACTAAGAAGTTCCTGTTGAAGTCAGCATTTGCTAATAAAGTATACTTGTGCATATTTCTTACTAACCCTGAGCCAAGCACATTTGTTTCATTAATGCTACTGATAGGACGATTTCCTAACCCTCCCTGTGTTAAAATTTTGGTCAGGCTTACTCCTAAATGAGTTTGAGTGGTACCTGGCCAGACAGCTCTTGTTGGGGCATGTGCGCCCTCTGCTGGTTGCTCATACTGGAACTCACTAGTGTGTAGGTTCTTAATATCTTACTTTTCAAGGTTGGGTTTTTTTTTGTTTTTTGTTTTGCTTTGTTTTTGCACTTTTTCACAAGTAATCATATATTGCAGTGATTATAAAGTTGTAGGTTAATACTGAGTATGGCACTTAATTTGTTTTTATTTGGAAATGGAAGTTATGGGTGTGTGTTGTGGTTTGTTTTTGCTAAATAGAGCCCTGATAATTTAAATAACATGTAAAATATATGCCACTCTTGAGTTTTTAAGTGGTTGATTTTACATTTCCATTAATCGTATTTATTTTTGTAGTTCCTCCTGGCCTGATTACACTTAAGAATTCTTGTTTGACTAAGGTGGGAATTGACTTAAAAGGATAAATCACTGGAATCTGAAACATTACTTGTGGTAGGTGATGGATCAGGTAGGCTGTCCCTGGTAGAGAACTCCCTGATAGAGTTGACAGTTTTCACTTGCTTTGTGAAGGAAAGCGAGCTTCTGTCTGCATTGTAATATTTTATAAAGGCATTTTATTTTGTTTGTTTCCTGCAGATCAAATTAAGCTGTCCTCCCTGGCAGACACTGAGAATGGTAGTTTGAGTGGAACCTTTTTTGTTTTGTCACTTTGAGTTGTTGTTGATGGAGTGTGAGCTGTTAAAGGAGCAAGTCACTGACGGCCTCTATTCCCCAGGTCACAGGGCTGGCTTCTACAGGGCGGTCACAGCAGGAGCATCCTGGCCGCTCCTCCAGAGCTTGGGTGCAGAGGAGCCTTGCTCTCTTCGAGGGAAGACCAGGGCTCTGTAACAGGGGTGTGTCTGAAACATAGCAACAATTTTGGCTGACACATCTTTATCAAATTCATATGATAACTAATTACAAGCGATTTCTACATAGCTCTGAAATGATACATCTTGTTTGAATCGGTAGGGTGTTAGATGGAGAGTTTAGATCTTTACAGTTCTTTTATATTGAAGATTTCTCTCATTTGTAAGCAAATTCCATCAAAACTCCAACTCCAAATATGAGATGATACAAAAGCTGAGAGCTGGGGAGGGAGAAACTGCCATCTTCAGCGTTCTTTCAGTCTTCTGTCTCTCCAGTTTTAGGTACCAGTGACTTTAATTATTAGTTTTTAATTTACTTTGATTTATTTAACATTGCCAGGTACCTATAAACTGCATGCCAGTGTCAAGTTTGCACTAAATCTGTTACAATGGCATCTTGCACTGAGTCCCCAGTACACAGCCTTCCCGTTGCCACCTAGTACCAAGATGCTTTTCAGTTGTAGCAGGTACTCCTCCTCTGGGCTCCCTCTTCAACCCTTACCTAGGCACAGTGTTGGGCTTGCTCCCCATTTCAGCCCTCTAAACTCTTACCTCTGTGATAATGCCCATCGTTGACTCCAGCACCCAGCACATGGTCCACGGAGGCACTCAACAAATACTTATTTTTGTATCCCGTGTTTCTTGGATCTCCTTCACACCTATTCAGATCATCATTTGGACAAGTTTCAGAGGTGAAAATTGCCATCCGCAAACAACTATCCCTGTAATGTATTTTATTTTTGCATATTTGGGTAGGATGAGGTCACTGTTCTGACTAATCCCATTCTCCTTCCTCTTTTCCTCTCTGGCCATCCTTTCCTCTGCCTCTCCACTTCCTGCCTGTGCCCCACCTCCTTCCTCTCTTGGTTTAGTCAGGCTCTTACACTCAGTGATTGGAAGGCTTTTCGTAACTGTCCCACGTGGAACTCAGTGGCTTGTGTCATTTTATCTGTGAACCATCCCTTTCTGTTAACAGTGACTGGTGAGGGGAATCATACTCAGACATTTGGTCTTGTTACCCTCTGAGTTTGGTTTTTGTAGGTCCATTCTCCAAAGGTGATCTTGAAGGGCAGCCTCAATGGGTGAGCAGCCTTCCTTGTTTGCCTGCTCTGTGGATGTCCTCAAATACGTACATATGAATTCTGGGCTATTTCCCCTAAACTTCTCAGTAGTGTATGTTTAGGGACTCTAGACCAATTGCAATGCAGTGCCAGGGCTGGAGAAATGTTCATCTGAGACATTACAGACACACATGTAAGTGGCACTTGGATTACCTTCTGTCTGGGGTTAAACATGCTACTTATATAAACATGTGTATATATGTAAGTATAATACTTAAATGTATTATGCACATGTATAAACTACTTAAAATCTTCATGAAACCCCCACCCCCTTTATTTTTGTGCAGTCTTGAATATCACAAAAAGTGTGTGTGGTTTCTTTAAGAGGTGATAATTGTTATGTTCTTGTTAGCTCTAAGCTCAGCTTGAAAACTGAGGCCGTCGCCTACGTGCCAGGTGCTAAAATATGTAATTTTCCTATATAAACAGTCTATGACAAACATAATACTAAACCTTCTCCTCTGTTTTCTGTTCCCCTGTACGGAATCCAGAGTTTGATCACAATTAGTTTTTACATCTCATGCTAGTAAGACTCTCTCAGGACATTACGTTTAAATGGGCAGCAAGTAACTTCTTGCTAAAAGTGATTTGCATGGTGAAGTGTAGCTACTGATTTTCTTAAAATTTGCTGATAAATACCAGGTAATGTAGCCCGGCAACAAAGTCTTACTCATAGGCTGTTTCTCCCGTGTCTGGCCAGAAGTGTTGTAGATGTCGTCCAGAGAGATGGAGGAACAGATTCTCTCTTGGGTGTGGACTTGCAGTGCCCTCAGAGGAGCGTGGGCAGAGGGGAATACACAGGGCGAGGGCCCTTTGAAGTTATACCCAGCAGTGTGCACTGCAGGTTGGGCTGTCTTGGGCTGGAGCTGGGGCAGGGATGCTTTGGCAGCAGCGGCCAGGAGGCCGATAGAAGAGCCGCAGCCGTTCACCTCCAGGACTCTCCTGTCTTGGAGTTGTTTGTCAGGGGAATCTGCTCAGTAATATGGGATTAATTTCCTTAAAACAGCCAGTCTTCATTAGTGGAGATGAACAAATTTAAAGGCTTAGTATGCGGCCAGGAAGAGGTTTCTCTAACCCAACGATTTTCAACCTTTTCTACCTCATGGCACATGTAAGCTAATTACTAAAATTCTGCGGCATACCAAAAAATGTATTTTTTGCTGAGCTGACTGAAAAAAATAGGTATGATTTTGATTCATTCACACTGGACAGCTGTTGCTGTGTTGGCTGTTGTTATTATTTGACAGTCTAAGGGAAAAGAGGTTAGTGCCCTTGACTAAATAGTCAGGGATTGCTTGTCTTAAAAATTCTTGTAGCACACCACTTGAAAAATCACTGTTCTAACCCATGAAATGGTTACATGGTAACTGTCTGAAAGGGCCTCAGAGAGCAACGATTGTCTTTCTAAAATCCAGTTCAATAGGTAGCATCAGGTAGTAATTGATTTTTTGTTCTCCACTAGGTTACCCGGTTTATTGGAGTTTCCTCTCTTGTAACCCTAAAGTCTGTGCCTGTCTCTTAAATTGTTTACTCCGTGGCTCATTAGCCTAACCAGTGGATTTTTTTTTTTTTAAAGTGGAAATGCCGGATCCCACTCCACTGAGTTGAAGTACTCTGGGGTAGAGACCCCAGGGATCTGTTTTAAGAAAGTCTCACTGATAATTTTCATGACCGGCAAGATTTCTTGGCCTTAGAACTGAATTTGGGGGGTTACTTTTCCCCACTCCCATCTTATGTCTTCCTTTGCTCCTCAGAAGACAGCACACATATTTTATTTCTGCTTGCTTCTGATACCTTTGGTATATGTTGCAAATATCACCTTTTTCATTTTTATATGAAACTCCAATTTCTTCTAATAAAAAATAAGATTTCAAATGCCAGTGTTGTTCCCTCAGAGGCCACACACTCCTCAGGTGCCTTGGTTAGATGCAGTCGGCACAGACACGGGGGAGAAATACGAAACAGGGCCGACAGAACTACTAAGATCTTATTCACGCGAAGCCAGGGGTAAGTTACTGATTAGAAGTAAGTTGAGTGATTTCGGGGTTGCCCTTAGTCCTTCAGGTCTCTAGGGGACCCTTGTACAAATTGCTGATTCAGAAAATCATTACTCTGGTGGCTCAAGTGGCGCTTTAGTGGCCTTAAAGAGTTATTTGACACACCTCCCCAAACAGCTGAGTTATCCCCATGATTATGTTGATTAATTGCACACTCTCTGGAATGAGGGTTATTTTCAATGAAAGATTTTCCTGCATTTGGAAAATAAAGCATAAAACTCGTGCGCTTTAATCTGATCAGGTGCTCACATCTCCTAAGCATGACACGGAGTGAGGGCGATGATTTTGGCTGTTTTCTTCTGCACGTGAAATAATCTAAGATGGTATTTTTATTCTGTGTTGATCTCCCAGAGCTTGGTCACTCAGAATGTTTGTCAATTTTAACATTTTCATTCATCAAAGGACTTGACTTACTACAAATTGAGTTAAAATTGTTTGAGGGGAGGGTTTCAGGAACACAGGAGAGAGACAGGCGGGTCAATGCCTGTTGCCACAGCACGCACTGATAGTGCGTCTACAGCGTGCCAGAGGGAGGTGGCATATTGTAAAAACGGGCTTTGGTGCTGGGATTGAAAGTTTATGTTCGAGCTTCATCTCTTAGTGTCTGTATAACCTTGGGTGTCAGCTTGTTTCCTAATTTGAGTAATCTCATCGAAAAATAGGGATTAAGTGACCATCTACACCAGGGGTGTCAAACTCATTTTCACCGGGGGCCACATCAGCCTCGCAGTTGCCTTCAAAGGGCCAAATGTAATTTAGGACTGTAGAAATGTAACTGCTCCTTAATAATAGTTAAGCGAGAGCTCGGCACTGCCGCTGGGTAGAAACAAGGTGCCAGGCCGGATAAAACAAGGTGGAGGGCTGGATTCAGCCTGCGGGCCTTGTGTCTGCCCCCCTGTGTTCTAAGGGGTATGCTGGGTTAAATAACGCAAGTTGAATTAGTCTGCACAATAGATTGGCTTTGCAGATGTAAGTGCTTTCAGGAGAATTGAATATCAATTCTGACCCATGGGCAGCACCACAAAATAATGACTTTTGATGATGTCTCAAGACATGCAGCACATCTGGGGTGTGAGTGTGCCCTCCGCTGTGAAGGCAGCACAGCATCTAGACAGCACGAGGTGCGCCAGCGATGAGACGCAGCCCACACTCCCACTCCTCCTGGGTCAGAGCTACAGGTCCTTATCGCGTGTTCTGTTTTTGTGACTTAACAGCATCAGTGAACGAAAGGACTCAGGCTAGGCTTTTCCAGGAAAATGGCGAGCTGCCTACTTCCTGTTATTCTTTGGTACAAACTGTGTGCCTAGTCACCCTTTACCCCAACTTTTTTTTTCTGTTTTCAATTTAGAGAGAAGGGGAGAAGGAGAATTTTCTGAGCTGTGGAATGACTAGTTTATCTACTGGAACTGAGTTGCAGTTCTTTTAGCATCATGTTCATTAAAATTTGATTTCTTAATGCCGGTGGGTAATGACAGAGTTGTCCTGGTGTACTATGATTCTGTAGCAGAAAACCAATGTTCTTCTCCGAATTTTAGAAATTGCAAGAATAAGATCAGCTTCTGATAGCTCGCAGACCCAGACTCTGTTTCCTCCCAGCTTGGATCAGGGATAATTCAGGTTGACCAGCCAGTTACAGCAGCAAAGGTGCATCTGCACAGAAACGTCATAGAAAGTCCAAACTGTTTTCAGATCGGTTTAAAGTAAATAAAATTCAGTCCTGAAAGGTACATTATTTATCTGATAGAAAATTACAAACGTACATTAAAGGCATAATTCTTAGTGTTGTTTTTTATAGTAGCAGTTCCTGAAGTTCCTAGGACTTGTATTAATAGACAGAAAGAATGGGGCAGGTATGTGCAGTCAAACAAGTTTAGGAAAGGTAATGTTGCACAGAATTAAATGTCCTCACTTGCTCCAGGACATCTCAGAGGCTTTAACTTGTTAAGATACAGGGTGAATTTCTGGGAAAGAGATAGATAGCAGGCAACGTTCTCTAGGCCCTTTTACTTAGCTTCCCTTTTGTTTTCTGGAGCCTGTTGTGAGGTTATTATTCCATAGAAGACACTTTGTGAGCAATGCTGTGTTGTCCTGTATTGTAGTTATATTTTTACTTTTAGCCTTCTCTGTGGATTTTAAATGAAGCCATAATTCTTCACAGAGGGAAGGTGTAGAGGTGCAGTTTGCGGCTGTGTTTCTGTTGGTTAGTTACGTCAAGTCGATGTGGAGATGACTGTAGTTTTTTGGTACCATGTCAGATTCGGGTGCACAGCATTTGCACAGCCATAAAGTACCTAGAGACCTTTTAGGAGAAAAACACCATGCAAATGTAAATCGTCACCGCCTATAAGACACTTTCATTAATTTCATATCAAATTCATGAGTGTTTGGAGCTCTGGGGTTTGAGTCTTTAGTATTGGGCTTCTTGCTTATTTGTAGATTTTTTTTTCCGAGTTTAAATATCAGTAGTGCAGAATAGTGCTAAAAGTCCAACGTTTGGAATCAAACTTCCAGGGTTTGATTTCTGGCTCTGTCACTTGTCTCCTGTGTGGCCTCTGGCAATTTTTGTACCTCAGTGTCCTCACCTATGAAACAGTTTTTATATTACCCATCCCACAGGATTGTTGTGCAGCATGAGTAAATCACTAGTCTACATGAGCCCTGTGCATTGTGGGTAATGCATGGCAGGGACTCAGCTATTTGAGGAAAGGGTAGAAAAAGCAGGCATGGAAAAGATGAAAGAACTGTGAATAATGACCTCATGTATATTTTCAGAACCACTAAGAATTGCAATCCTTTTTAAATGAAATCGTTTTTTCAATATAAAGAGAAATGAATAGGGTAACTGGAAATAAGTTGGGGTTGGGGACAGGGACAGAAGTTTATTTTGACTAGTACATGGTTATGATGAGTCCCCTAGTCTGATGGCTGGGAACAAAAGGCTCATTCTTCAGTCCCCAGAACGAGGATTAACAGTGAAACGGCCTTACTTAGTATTGTCCTGCAGCATCAGATAATTTGTAGCAAGGTTTTTTGTGGGGAATGTTTCACTGTAGAGGGCAACTTTTCAGTGATAGGTGCAATACCTACCATTTATGTATAATTTTAGGAGTGCCCTTTTAAGAGTGAAAGGCTAAAAACCTGAACCTGACCTTGTTATTATCGTACTGGCCAACCACCAGTGGGGTCTCCTCTGTCACAGCTGATCTCCAGAAATTATATTATCGTTAAGGTGTTCTTGTTGTTTCTCCCTCTTCCCATGGTGATTAGAACTGTCCAGATGTAGTGATCTACTGAAGGCTATGCTTCTTAGATGTGTCCCAGTGAATGAATGGACTTATGAGACCATTTTTACCTTTATGTAATGTTTTCATTCCCATCCAATTCCCATGGCGTTCCCTTACAACAGGATACTATGGAGACATTGGAAGAAAGATTGGAAGTCAAATGGAAAATTATAAAAATATTTTTTTCTCTATCCTTCTTGAGGCAGCCAGATAAAGGATTCCTGAATAAATCAGCAAAAATACTGATCTTTAAAAGAACTGCAAGTAGCTTATGCAGTATTTTCTGCTTAGATTAGTTTTTCAAGGGCAGCAAAGGAAGCAAGTGAATCCTTTATTGATTACCAAGTGGTGCCATTTTTAATAATAAAATTTAAATACAGGTTTTAGCAGTTGATGGGTTCAATTTGGATGCAATGTGTGGACTTTCGGGTTGTTTGCTTACTGAAGATGCTGACTGGTTCTAGAGAGGGCACTGCGTATGGATCTCCTTTGTCTCTAGAAGGACTGATTGACGGATATTGTCTCTGCTCATTTACAGCGTTTTTCTTGTTTCATTTAAAAAAAACTGTGACATAATAGTTCATGTTCCTTGTATACATCATTTCTGTAGAAGGAAGTTATCTAGCCCATATCTCGGCTAAGTTTATAAAATCCTCTGTGTAGCTTCCTTCAGCCTTCAGTATACTCCATTAGGTCATATCGTTCGTTTCGTGCACAGCAGATTGTCACCAGCAGCAAAATCTAACATTTGGTCCTTTTAGGTATAAAAATGAATCAAATGCCTGACAAGATTTGTTTGTGGTATGTATTTCAGAATAACCCCCCCCCCCAACACACACACCCTTTCTGGGCATACGACAAATGTTACTAACGGGTACTTTTAGTTTTTAAAATATGGACAACAGTACTCCATGCAGTAAAAGACTTGAGCGATTAATGCTACCCTTATGCCTCTTTTGAGTAGTTTTAGCCATGGGGCTTGGCACTGCCACCATTGTCTTTGTGCCAAAAAATATCCGCAGCGGCTGTCGCATTCTAGTACTGGAGGGATGTCTCGAAAATTCTGCAGTGAGCACGCCGGGCTTGTTCATCACTGCTATCTCTTTTGAATATTGGAAAAATAGAATCTTTAGCTCATTCAGAGCTCCACTGTGGTTGTCGGGATGGGGGAGTGGGTGGCGAAGAGCGGGGAGAAGAGGAAAGAAACTGTCCGCGCCAGCCCGTTGGTGTGAGTGACAAAAAGCCATGCCTGACACGGAGTAAACGCAGATATTTAGGAGCTTTTGTGTTCGTGAGCATAGACAGTTACTTAGGAATCCCACTCAAACATATTATCAGCACTCTTGGAAATTTTATTATCTGAAACAAATGTTTCAGTGAATTTTAAGCAGGAAATCAACACCAAGACCATAGCTAATTTTGGCTGGACAGTTTACACAAAAGATGTATTTCTTTTCCTAGAAACTGAGGTGTCATTGTAAAATGGCTGCTTTCTGTCATTAGGAAATGATAGGAACAGATACAATACGTTTGAGAAAGTGCTTGAGTTTATCCAGTCTCTGTCTGATTTTTTTGCTCCCAAACAGAGGTTTGGGCTCTGAGGGCAGATTTATAGTTGAATTTGGGAACAAAAAGATGCAATAAAGTTAAAGGCTTACACTATCAGAATGAAATGTGTTCACTCGTGATCTCTGGAGCGATCTATTTGATGGTAAAAGTGGATGCTACAGATGAAATCTTTACAAGGAACATAATCCTAAAGAAAAAAAAAAGTGCACCTCCCAGCCTCCTGCTGGCTGCACTGCCTCCTTGGTACCTCGCAGACTTCGACAGAGTCCTGGACCGGTGCCCATTGATGTCATGGAAACACTCAAATTACTGAGAATGATTCATGTCTATGCTGGTCCCTTATCCTCCCCCACACAAACAGGAGTAGATTTTTAACCCTGACAACTTGTAATTTGCAGTGGGTTTATTTTTGTATCTGGATAAATATTTTTTAACAAGCAAAATTAAGATTAAGCAGTCTGTATCTGATATGATAGTAAAGAATGCTGGCCCATGCAGCCAGGAGTACTTCGGGGACTCTGTGCAGCACGAATTCATATTGTTCTCATCTCTCCCTTCCTACCCCCTTGCGTTGCCATTCCGCTCTCCCTCTCTCCCTCTCTCTCCTTTCCTCTCTCCTCTCTCCCATTTATTCTTAGCCTCCCTCCCTCCCTCCCTCCCTCCCTCCTTATTTCTTTCTTACTATTTGTACTGACTTTCTGATTTCAAAATAATGGAAGGGATAGCTCTAACTTTATATATGTGTATATGAATTGGGACAAACCCTGATAGGAAAATTCATCTTTCTGAGGTTTGTGTGCTGGACTCAAGTTGGGAAGTAGTGCCAGGTGGTGGCATTATATAGGGGATGGATTTAGTAATTCCTTCTATAGAGAAAAATAGATGGCCTTTCTTCCTTAAAATTGTATTTTACAATCCAGTTTTTTAGAAATGACCAAACAAGACACTAGAAGTTCAATTTCCTGGGAAGTCAGAGCAAATTTTATCCTATCTATTTATCTATCATCTACCTTTCTGTCTGCCTGCTTGCCTGCCTACACTTACCTACCCCTCTACCTGCCTTTCTAGTTGTTAACAAGTGAATATTATGTCAAAGTGAATTATGCTGTGGTTGTATTGAAGCTTTTTAGTTGCAAGAGCTTAAGGAAGGACACACATCATTTGATAGCTCATAAAGGTTGAGTCTCTCTGTTACTGATATTTGTAAAGAGAAGTTCAAGGGCATCTACAGGTTATATCTGACTTACGCAGAAGAGGAAATATGTCTGTATGACCATTTGCACTGCTGACCAGGTAAATATGTCTTTTCTTCAATGTACAATCCTCATACAATCGAAGTTGCTTTCTCAGACCTCTCAGGACTGACAGCCTGTGAGAGGACACCCTGTTCCATTGTCACTGAAATTGATGTGGACATTGATTGCCTACTTTGAAATATACCAGAAATGGGTGGGGCATGTTTTTCTAAGTTTCAGGTTCCTGAAAATCAGTAGAAAAGTTAATACTGGGGGAAAGAGGGTTAATGTTAAGGCTCAGGCTTGTCTTTCTTTGAAAAATCCTCTTTTATGTACATAGTGACTTAGACACAAGGTGCGCTTTTGATCACATCCAAGGCCTGTCACAGGGGCGTTCTTGGTGTCGCGAAGGCACGTACCGACAGCATCGCCATCGAACTGGACCCTAAAAAATGACTGCTGCTCCTTTTAGCATTTGGGTTAACTCAGGTTGAGGGGGGAACTTGGGGGGCTGTAAACTTTAGATGGATACCATTTAGTTCCTCAAAATACTAGTTTTGAGTTTTCCCATTGGAAAAAAAGACTAGCATAGTCCTAGGTGTAAAATACAGTGCTCCTTAGAACTAATCTGCAAGAAAGAAGTATTCTTCTGTCTCAGGTGGTGCGGGGTTTGTGTTCCGGGTACTTGGCTGGGCCCCTAGATGTTCTGGTATGGATTGATTTTTCTGTAACTCTTCCTGTGTCACTAACTAAACTCTGCTGCTTAGACCTCTTGTAATGTGGTTTTGTTGTCTTCCTTGCTGATTATCAACACTAACCATACTTTTGAAAGAAACAAATGAGCAGCTTTGATTTCATCCTTAGATGTGGCCAGATAGCATCTGAGGCTGTCTGTATGTACATCTCTGTAATACTGTCTGCAGATGAAAATTGCATTCTTAGAATTGAAGCGGGACATTCACATTCCATTATCCCATGTCCTGCTGAGTGAGTCTACTGGTAGAATCTGAACTTGAGTTTCAGAGTGGGCAATTTTTCAAAAGCCCTCTTTTCCAAATGTAAATTCCATCATCATCTTGATCATGATGAAATTTACTCTCGGGAAAGAGAGTTAAAAAAAGAGAGTCTCAGAATTTTGAATAGTTCCTTTGCTGTATTCACCATCTGGAAAGCCTTGATTGATTAGCTTTGGCCTCACCATTAAGTGTCAATATAATCAATGGGAATTACTAGGCTAGGGTCATTACATAGATAATTTGCCTGCTGTGTAAATAAAAATGAAATTGTTTAAATTTTGTGAGAGAGGAAGAAAGTGAAAATAAGGAATGACAATTTGTTTGTGAGAGAAAGTGGAGGCCATTGGAATGACAGTTTTTGGAAGTGTGGAGCAGTTTGGCTAAGAATAGGAATGAAGGATATTTTTTTCCAGTTTCTCATAGCCAGAGTGAGGAAGTGTTATTCCCTCTCTTGCTTGCACACATTGCCAGGAGTGCCTACTTTACGTATGTAAACACCGGGGAAGAGAAGGAGATATCTGTTACCTGCAGGATTTTTTTTAAAGGAAAAACACAATTTACACATTATTTTTTTTTATTGTTTCTCTTGGCAGGTAAAACCGAAAGGGGTTCATATTCATCTTATGGGAGAGAATCAAACTTACAGGGTTGCCACCAGGTAAGTGAGAATCTCGCATGGGGAAGGGTTGAGAGAATTAACCTGGTAAATTGGTTTATTTCGTACATTAGATTATGCCTTTTAGACTGTGACACTAAGATGCACTGAAAGTCTGCCGATGCTTCTTTCTTTTTAAAAAGTAATGAAATAACGCAGGGCTTGGAAGGAATAGACACCTCATCTTTGGATCGCTGGCATGTCAGAACTACATTCAGTGGCTTGGTTTTATTTTTTAATCCATCATCCGGTACCAGTGGCACTGTTTGCAAACCAGCGATGTCGGTTAAAGTGGTTCTATCAAAAGAGTTTATTTGCAATTAAGAACTTCAGCATCTCTTACACTGGGAGTGCTTCGTGCGGCCACGCGTCAAACCCTGGGCTCGGTGGCTATTGGCCTAAATTATAGTTTTCATAGGGGCTGTATGATGTTGTGTGAAAACAGGGTTGTATTGAGGGATAAAAATGTCTGTGAAAATATGATTTGTTGTCCCTTTTTGTTTCTGAATTGTTTTTGGCTGGAAGTCAAGGCCAGCAGGCTAACAGCAAAGCCGTCTCAAGGGAAGCGTGCGTGAGCTAGAAAAATAAGAGTGCTTTAATTAAATAATAAAATGCCAGTGTAATACAAAGGTGTAGCATGTGTGTGTTCGTGTCGCTCTGCACTCCGCGTTTGCGTACTTTCAACTCCCCAGAGAAAGCCCTCTGCTAAAAATCCTGTCAGTGACCAGAAGTGTAAGCTTTGCTTCAAGACAACTGAGATTTTATAGATGCTTTCTTTCTAATTTCAGTGCCAGTATTAATCATATGTTTAGAACCTTTTTTAAGATTTAGGCTTTCTTTTTTAAGTACATTGGTTTCTTATTTTGGAAAACTCTTGATAGAATTTAACAGTCCCCTTTAATATTCAAAGCTTTCTGCTGTTTTATTATCCACCCAAACAGCACACATGTTTTTTCTGTGTTGGAAAGGCAATGCTTGTTCTCTCGAACCCTCTCACCTCCCATTTCCTTTAATGATTTGGGGGGGGAGCCCTATTTAAAAATTTTAAAACAGCTCTTTACTATTTCCTGAAAAGCGTAAGCAAACAGATTCAGTAATTAAACAGAGCCTGTGAAGGAGGGTTCCCCTTCCCGTCACTTATATATCACTAAAGGTAGAATTCTGGTGGAGGTTTTTTTTTTCCTGGGTGTATTTGCATTTTAAAAGTTTCTTCCCTTGGCCCAGCCACCAGTGCAGTCGTAGTCAGCATCTGAAAGATGTGTTGTGAGGAGCTGAACGGTGCTTGTTTAGGGGCTCCTGCCGCAGAGTACGGTTCATGGCAGTCTGCTTGGAAAGAATTGCGCAGGAAAGAAATTTACAGCCGTTCCAGCGCAGCGGAAACATCTTTGGAATGTGAGTGCAAATGTTCGGGGGAGATAGCTTGGGTGACAAGCCTCTTAGTGCCGAGAGTCTCTGGTGTAAAGCTCTCAGTTCCTGCAGAAGAGCCTGTTCCTGTGGATCTGGTTTCTGAGGGTCAAGGCAGAGGTCGTCAGAGTTTTGGGGAGAAGAAAGTTGACAGCATCCTTCCTTTTTGCAGATGGTCATGGCAGAGGTCTCTGTTTGTGCTGGGCCTCTTTTTCTGGTCAATGAGAGAATAGGCTTCCTCGCCCCTGTATCCTTTCTTCCTAATAGGAATTGGCGTGATTCCTCACAGACACAAAGATTTCCTGTGCTGAGTAAGCGCGAGGCCCCTTAACTTGTGAAAGCATCATCCAGACCACGGGAGTCTGTCTGTGAGTGTGCAGGGACACAGACCCTCCCTCGGTTTGTGGGAGATACTTCCCTCGGGTGACACTGAAGTTAATTTTTTTTGGCAAATACAAGGTGAGGAGTGGAAAGGGGCAGAGCGGGGAGTGTAGAGGTGGACGGACCGGAGTGTGATGGCTGAATTTCTGGGCCTTGGGAGGTTCATTTTGAGACATTCACGTCTAGGAAAATTCTGTTGTAGATAGCAGTGTGATTGCATATGCTTTTCTTAAAAAGTCTTCAGGATAGAAATGTGGCATGAGATGCTTTCATTCTTATTTCTGCTTCATGGTTGTGGGTCTTACAAGAACTGACTCTCTCTGTGCTTAGCCTGCTCTCAGCAGGATCCATAAACAGTGTGATCACTTCTGGAAAAATAAAGGCGAAATTTTGGAAATTCCCTGATGAAGGAAATAGGGGCTTGGGATGAAAAGTGTACGTATCATGAATTTCTGCTTGCTGTGAAATTTGAGAACAGAGCAGACCTTAGTGTGTCTTCCAGTGAAGGAGTTCCTCTGGTGCAGAATTATTTTTTGAATCCCTGTCTCCAACACCAGCTATGCAGGCCAAAAAAGAAAAGCAGCTTCTCGGTATCTTGGGCTTCAGGTCTAAATAGCAGATCACAGTGGAAGTGGCTCCCCGCTGTGTGGCAAGGTGAGTGCCTTGCATGGAGAGGAAGCTTTTGTTTTCTCCTGTCTCCTCCGCTATAGAGACCCTGGGTGGAAAACCTTTGGATGACGTGCCCTAAGTAGCTCCAGAAGCTGCTTTGTTGTATTATAACCATATCCTGTGGACTTACAGGATGAGCTCTGTTACATGGGAAGTTGCTTATGCCAGTCCCAAAAGCCTTGTGTGTGGTGCAGAGAAATGCTGGTGGTAAGCAACAGGTAGCAAAATGCCATCCTGGAGAAATGTACCTTGTTTCAAAAATGCATCTGGTTAAAAATTGTGTGTGTGTGTGTGTGTGTGTGTGTGTGTGTCCATTATGTTTCTCTTGAGGATTTAGCACTAATAATGATAGACATGCGGCTTTCAGAGAAGTGGATATTGTAGCTGAAAACCAAAAGCCATCAAGTTCTTTATTATCAGTTAAGTCATTTTCGTTAAAGATAGTAATGGGATAATATGAATTTATTAATGCATTTCCATATAAAATTATCAGAAATAAACACGGTGACTTTTCAGACTTTTGAAATTGTATAGAAAATGACCCGATAGACAACCCAAAGCGGCTACAGGGATTTTTTTAGTTCTCACTAAATATGGCAAAACTAATTTAAATCAAATTGGGGTACGGAAATCACACCCAGGCTTAAAATTTTCTTGCCAAATTGCAACCTCATACTACTTTTACTGGCAGAGAAAATCAGATTTATAATGGAAAGTCTGACAGAAATGAAAATGAGCGGAAATAAAGTTTTTCTCAAGATAGTCCAACCTTACGACGACAGATAACCACTGGCTAACGGACGGAAAGGGCACCACTAAGGAGGACAAAGGGGAAAAAAGGGCTTTTGCTTTTGGCCTCTTTTGCTGATTTGAACAGGATGTTTGGTGATTGCAACCTTTTTTTTTTTTATCTTGCCGAGATCTGTTTTTGAATGAGATGATGATGTCAACACAAATGATTGTTATTAAGGCAGAAGTTTTCCCCTAAAAGGGAAATTCAGCATTGATGACCAGGAATTGTTTGTCTTTTCTTTCTGGGAATCAGCCAAGTCTCCCCGCCCCAGCAATGGTTTCATTATTAATATCTCCTGGACAAGGTGTGTGCGCGATGTGGGAGCTGGGCTCTGGCTGAGACTAATTAAGTTGGAATCTTAAGAGTTGGGCCTTTGCTTTTCTCACCCGTCCCCGCCCCCCACCCCCAAGGCGGTTCTAATATTAAAACTGACAGGATTTAAGAATTAGACCTAATCTCAAATACCTTCGCTAAATTCCAATAACTTGGAAAGCTGTAACGGGGTATTCTGTATATTTAATTTAGTTGCCTCGTAAACCTAGTCATTTTTGATTCGTTGAACTTAAATGTGGAGGTTGGTTCTGAAACAATTGCATATCGAAGAATGGATTTTTTTCTTTCAATTATTTTTATTTTTGATATAAAAAGAATTACAAGTTACCTAATTCTAAAACTTTTGGCCCCTTTATCTTTTTTCTTATCTAAATTTAAAATAGGATATAAACCAAAGGCGTGAAATCCCTGTCTCCTTTAATGAAGAGGGCTATTTAGGACTTGTGTAAGCAGGAATATGTTTTGTTTTTCATGTGACACCAGGCATAAGTGTTCGTTCATGGTGTACAGGTGTTCAGCCCAGGTCCTTGCATTCTCTCTGGGTCCCTGTCCCCCCAGGGAAACTACCGAATGGCCCCTGCTGGTGTCCTGCCCAGCGTTCTATCCACTTCCCTTCATGAGGCTTTTCAAATTTGCCGTTGTTTATGTTTATTGAACTCACGTTTCCACCAGGTTCTGTAAGCTCCTGGAAGGCAGGGGTCTTGTCAGCTTTATCTTGTACTGTGGGGACTGATGTTTATTTCTCCAGCATCACTCTTAGGAATCATTCTGAGCGTCAAGTCTGAATAGCAATGCATAAGAACCGCACAGTTAAAAGCATCATTTTCATGCCCATGAAAACGAGAAAAATCACTCTTTCTTAAGGCAAGTCCTTTAGAAAGCCTTCCTTCTGCCTTCTCACTCACTGTGCATACCCTGGAATGGCAGTGAGGTCGTACCATGGAGAGGCACTTGTCACTTGCTTTCAGGGGACTGAGTACTAGCCTGGTGGCCTCCCTGTGCTAGGCCTGAGTGTTCCGAATGTTCTGTGTTCTGGTGGGTGTGTTGTTGAAACCAATGGTCAGAATCCAGGCCAGTCCTTTTTGAACGTACCAGTGTGGACCGTGGGACAGAACATTTAAAATTACGACATTTTGAGACACCCAAGGCCTGAGCTCGTGGTGTGTCTGCCATTGTGACTCTGGCCCTGAGCACTGTCGTGGGGCAGCAGCACATTTGTTTTGGGACACTGCTGTGGGGATGGCCTCTCCCAGCAGCCACCCAGCAGCCACCAAAGGAGAGACTGGAGCTGTTCTTTCATCACGTCGCTTAACAAGTACTTACTGGCCCTCCAGCGATGTGCCGGGGGCTGTGGAGAGAAACCGGGAAGCTCTTTCTTGCACACCCTCCCCACCAGCAGCTTTCTGGGATTTAAGCGGGAGAATCAAGCTTCATTTATCTAATTAATTTTTTAAATCTCGTTGTATACATTTTCAAATACAAAAGTCATGAAAACAATAAAATAAAGTGGATGTACTCACCACTTAAACAGTTGTTGGTATTTGTTACATTTGTTTCATATTTGTGTGTGTGTGTATATATACAGACACATATATATATACACACACATATCTCATTTTTAAGTGGAAGATCTAATAAGATTTCACCCCTAATTTTTTCATGATGAATCTCTTAAAATGAAAAACACTTGCCTATTTAACTAAAATACTATTACCACCTCTACACAAAATTAACAAGAGTTTTCTAGTTTAATACCCAATATGTATTTAGATTTCTTCAGTGGTCCCTTGAAAATGTCTTTAATGGCACTTTTGGAGGGGTGTCATTGCATTTGTGCATGGTATTTGGTTTCTGTGTCTCTTTATAATTTTTTATGCTAGACTGCTTCTTATAATTTTTTAAAAAATATATTTCCCTTAAAGAGGTTAGGTTAGGTAAATATCCCCCCTTCTAGAATTGTTGGTTTATTTCTTTGTGGTGCTGTTTAATTTGTTACTGTATCACTTGCCTTGCCTACAACTTGAAAATTAGATCTAAAGGCTTATTCAGATGAAAGTTAAATATTTTTGGCCTGAGTATTTCATAGATGATGCTATGTGCCTCACATTGTACTCCATCCGGAGGCATATAATGTTATACTGCTTTTGGTGACTCTAACTTTAATCACTTGGTAAAAACCCAATCTCTTCATTGTAAATAAACCTTTCCCCTTATGTAATTAGCAATCTTTGTGTTGATACTTTAGCATCGGGCAGGTATCCCTGTTCCCCAACAATCTTTAACCTGATTGTTTTAGCATGCATTAATGATGCTTGCCTGAATCAGAGGTTTTTTAACTAATGATTTTTTTAAAGCTCCATCATCTCTTTTACATTTCTAGCTAACATTCTTCTGTAAAGAATTTTCTTTCATTTTTTCATTTTCGCAGTGTCAATGTAAGTGCTGCACATATATATTTATTTATATACTCATATATATATATATATATATATATATATATATGAGTAAAAGTGTTAATAATCCTTGCATTAAATATTGCCCCTTACCTGGAGGGTACTGGAAGTGTTAAAGCCTTCTTCAAATCTCTGAAGGCATATTTATAAGAAAAATAGTTATGGCTCACGCTAATGGTCAGAAAGCTTTAATTGCAGGATGGAAGAGGTATTGCATTTATAGGTCTGTTTCCTGAAAATAAAACTCTAGGTGTTTTGGTGGTTTTTTTTTGCCTGAAATTTGGAACTTTGTGACAATCTCTGTACCCCTAGCAGTTATATTAATTTTGCCATAAGCACTGGAGTTTCTGTGGGTTCTCATATTGCCCCTGTATATTCTATTAATTGTTCTTAAAGGTCACACAAGGCTGACTGTCAGAGGCCGACTGAGTGGGTGTGGTGGGTGCTGTGGTGTCAGTGAAGCTGCTCTGTCAAGAACCGGGAGACAGTGGTTCCAGTCCCTTCCCCAGGCCTCTTACCAGCCAGACGTGGCAGATGAGTGAATGTCAAAATGAGTGAATTTCTCAAAGTTAGTTTCAGTTCAATCTAGAAGCTACCTGGGGAAATAATACTAGATGCCAGTATAAACCTCTGAGGTCATTATTATATTCTCATTTAATAATTAAGAAAATGATGCTTAGAGAAGTAAAGCGAACCAACCCGAGATTTCACCCCAAGTAAGTTTCAGGGCCCGGCTTTGAACTCAGAAATGTATGCTCTGAAAGCCAGTGCTTTTCCAGCGTGGGTTTCTTGCTTCCCAAGCCTCTGATGAAGCTTCTAGGCACAGAGTTCTGTATCAGAGCCCATCTGGAAACCACTTTTGGTAGATTCCAGTATCACCGCAGAATTGGGGCCTTAACACAGTGCCAAGAAAAGATGAACTTCACTCAGGTTTGTTCAGAGTGGGCTACAGCTCTGGGCACAGTGGGTGCGGGCAGGTGGAGAAGAGGGTGGGCTGCGCTGCTCCTGCAGACCCAGTCCCACCTTTAAAAGAAAAAATAAAGCACATGTGTCTATATGAATAATCTCTTCTGTAACATCCTCGGAATTAGCATATACAATTTCATTAAAACCAATGAAGATTTCCTGTGAAAAGGCTGGGGTAGAATATGCCAATTCACATTTTAGCAACAGCATGAACACTTCCTGAAAAATGCATAGATTATATTTGGGCTTTGCTTTTTGTGCAAAGCGGGCAGAGTGTGGTTTGCTATCACTCGAATTTGGATTCATCATACATTAAATTACTCTTCAAAAAAAATGCAAGAACTACTTAGAATGAAATTTTGAGATAATACCTTTAGCAGGCTCTTAAATATGACCCCCCAAATTTTTGGTGATAACACTTTATTATTCACTTGTGAAATGTATGCAGACAACTCTGTGTTAGAAGCATGGGCAAAGTCTTTTTTTTTATCCTTACCTTAGGACATTTTGTCATTGCTTTCAGAGAGAGAAGAAGGGGGAGAGAGGGATTGAGAAAGGTGGGGGGAGAGAGACATCAATATGAGAAAGAAACATCGATGGGTTGCCTTTTCGTATGTGTCCCATCAGGGGATTGAACCCACAACCTGGGTAAATGCCCTGACTGGTAGTTGAACCCGCGACCTTTCGGTCTATGGGATGATGTTCCAACCAACTGAGCCACGTGGCCTGGGCTATAGGCAAGCTTCCTCCAACAGTTCAGGACAGCTGGTGTATAAAAACCACCCAAACTGCTTTAAGATGATTTTTATGAAACATCAAAGAAGAAAAGTCCTGGTGTCCAAACAAAAATTTTACCAGAACCTTGGCATTAACTTCTCTTCTTATGAAAAGTGTTCATGGGTTTTAATAACTCCAAGTGATTTGGACTGCAGTTCATCTTCAAAATGTTGATATGTAAAGACAAAGGGGAGAATCAGTCGACGACTAAACAGTTGATTTAACACTGAGGTGCGCTCCATAAAGCTCAATGTTGGAAGATACCTGCTCATCACGCAGAAATCTGCATGGCCCTCTAGCTTTCTCATGACAAAGAAAACATACAGTGCAACATCAGGAAAGCTTTTCAATATGACGTGGCAGAAATATTTATTCCTTTGCCTCCAATCGTGCTTGAAATGAAGGAAATGCCTCCCAAAACTCTTAAAACTGAAGCCCAAAGTTAAAATTCTGTGAGTACTGCGAGATACCAACAAAACCCCATTATTGTTTTAAGAATCAGTACGTTGGAAAGGGACAGGTGTTGAGCCTGCTGCTCTGCCTGAGAGTGAGGACCCGCTTAGGGACGAAGACCCCGTCCTCTGAAGAAGTGCGTGTGTGTTCTGACGATTTGAGTGAGCTTCCTTACCTTGGCCTTCACTCACAGATACACTGAGCTGAGCTTCCTAAAGCAGGGGCCTTGTGTGTTCAGTGTGTTATTTATTATTTAATAAGAGTAGTTTCTTGGGAGAAGAAACCGGGCAAGAATACATAGCTGCACTTGCTTTAGTATTTCTAACCCACAAATGTTTTTTTTTTTTTAATAGAATGCCACTTGTTTTTGTCAGACACGTTTGTACTTAACAAAGGGCGAAGTCAGGTTTTGGTGGGGCGGCATCTTCAGCCGGGTGCACCCCCCGGCTTTGTCATCACTGTCACACAGGGCCCGGCACTAATAACGCCGCCCCCCCCTTTCATTACAAAATCTTTTATTACAAAATCATGAACATGTAACTCTGTAACAACAACATCACACTCAAACACACCATATGACACTTTAGGTGAAATGTTCAAATTAAAACTATAAATTATTACACCCGTATTATCAGCAGAAGGCGTTCACTTCTGCTGGGCCCCGTATTCCTATGGTGCTTGGTGAAATCTATGTGCCCCTTGATTCCATTAGCCTCTCCTTTCAAAAGACATTTTCCAGGAAAGGCTTTCCATGACGTTTTTAAAATGTAACCAGGTATATCTTATTTTCAGCCCACCTCAGAGCCATGTTTATATGAATTTGGGACAATGACAATTCAATGATAAGAAAGTAATTAAGGAAGAACATCCTGAGATTTCCAAGCAGTGACCACCCTCTAGAGCTGTAGGTGTGGGGGTCTCTGTGTGTCGGGATTTGGCCGTGCGTGCAATGCAAAGTAATCCGAGCTCATTTGCACAGTGATAATGAACAGCAGGGCACTGAATCTTTTCAGTTTTATCGGTATTGTATACAGTAAGTTATTAAATTTCATCTCTGTAATACACCTGCAGTAAAGTAGCAAAACATTGCTGCACTTAAGGAACGTACGTGTGTGTGTGTGTGTGTGTGTGTTACAATGCCCTCCCCCATGATTGCAGCACCCCCCCCCCCAACAGCTGCTTACAGATTTCAAGATCCATTGTATATATTCCCTTGAGCCCACCTCTAATAATCGAGACCCATCTGCCATTGCCGTATTATAGGCATATGTAGTTTTATTGAAAACTATACCTGTAAAAAATTAAATAACTCCTACCTCGATTAAATTGGCAAGCTACCTTTTGCAAAGATCATATTGCAGATCTCCTGAGACTCAGTGAGTTCATTTTATTCTTATATTACAAGTCACTAAATATGTTATTTTTATTTAGCCAAGTAGCTAGGCTTTCTCATACTTAGATGATGTCACTTTTATCTCTTCTCACTTTTGTTTTTCTTTTACCCTTATCTTTAGATATTAAAAAAATACTATGCAGGCTTTATGAAGGAAACATTGAGACACTGGCTACAGTGAGCACTGGCTAAAGTCCCAGGGAAAGGTCCCTAGAATAGAGCTTTAATTGGTAACTGGTTATTACATAGACACAAAACTTACAAAACCAGGGTCAAAATCGTAACTCATCTTGTGCTTTGATGGAGATGTTCACCAGCTTCCTTGAGATCCGCTCGATCATCATGGTGGAACAACGGGAAGTAACAGAAGGAGGGAATGAGTTAGTAGATCACACCAGCATGGGTAGGTAGATTCCTATTGGATTAAAGCCCTTAGCTTAACATCTACATTTCGTTGAATATTGGGTCAATTGTATTTATAAAATAATTTTATCTAAACAGAGATGATAGTAGGTATTTGGAGAGATAAAACATTTCTGAGCCTCACCTCATTCTCACTCGTGGAATGCGGGGTGTCTGTGTAGTCGCTCACAGGGAGTTAGTCGTGCCCCTGTCACAGCGATCCAGCTCAGTCGGAGAGTTTGCAAACGGGCTTCACATTACCGTGGGAAAGTCCAAAGACAAGGTGCCCACTGTGTGAACAGGAAGAAACTACGTGCCCTTTTGGGAGAATATGAAGGTAACTCATTCTATAGTTTCTTAGAAAGGAAGAAGGTGTGCTATTCAGAAGGGCTATGTGTGAATGGACTGAGGGAATAAGGGATGGGTCCCTACCCCCACAGTGAGCGTGGACTCAGAAAGTAGGTACCTGGCTGATAGTCAAAAAGTAGATGGTTCCACAGGATGAAGGCGTGCATACATATTAAGTGATAGTTGTGGAGAAGGTAGAATATCAAGTTGCGTTATTGATCACCACTCAGGGTTAAAAATAGTTGCATGTTTAAATGATGACTATTCTTTTGACAAAAATATTGAATGAAATCAGTTGTCATTTGGTTTCACTGGGGGTTCCTTGGGCTTGTGAGTTTATGCCCTGTCTGTAATCAGTTATGGTATTTTCTGCCTCTCCTATGGTTCACAAGAATTCAGTGTTTAATAGGGATAAAAGGCTGAATCCTAGGTAGGGTCATTGCATTCCCCTAGGATCCCAAACCCCAAGAGAATAAGATTTCAAGATCTTAGATTTCAACTTTAAAAGCTTTTTGTCAATAGAAAATTGCATTCTAAATTCTACACAAACTTTTTGAGCAGAATTCTTGCACAGTTGGGGAGTACAGCTTAGTTTAGGCCATTGCACCCCTTTGAAGCCCTTCCACTGAGCTTTCTTCCCTTGGATGTGAGTGGCTCCGGTGGAAATATCTATTACCAGTACTTCACTGAGCTCTGTAACTCAGAAGTGTCACGTGGAAAGCATCTGGTATGGCAAACCATCAGTGGTGGTTGCAGATCTGCTAGGGACAGTGACATGTGCATGGCAAGGAAGAATGGCAACAGCTGCTAAGGCTAATCATTGTCCCTTAACGAGTCTTTCTGCATCTCTGCCATTTAACTGTCTCAACCAAAGAGAAGTCATTAATATGGACCTATCACTCTTAACCCTACTCTCACTTAGCTTCCAAGTATGAATTTGCTTGAATTTGTTTTCCGAGTGTAAGTCCTGGGTGCCATTTTGTCAAAGGAAAGAATACTTACATTTGGGATGTTGTATGTGGGGGAAGGAATCATTCTTTGATTTTTAGGAGAACTTGTTCTCTAGTCTCTTTTGCAAATAACCTGTGTACCCTGTCATCCTGGGACTCCAGGCTCCCTCTCTTCCATACTTCATTACAAAGCTTCATTTCATTATATCCTAGGTAACCGTACTCTCCTCTAAAACTGTATAGCGTGCCTTCAGAAGCTCACAGATGTCAAGATTGGAAGCTCCCATGGAGTTCTATCCAGTATGTCTCTCTTAGTTACCTGGTGCAATATTTATAGGCATTGCTGTAGAAACAGAAGGCAAACATATTAAATCAGCTCTGTAGAACATCAGCCAATCAGAATTTTCCAGAATATTCTAACACATCTTCATTTTGGGGTTCAATAGCTTTTTTTAATCCTCACCCAAGGACGTTTCCTCCCCCGCCCCGCCTCTACTTTTAGAGAGAGCAGGAGGGAGAGAGAAACATTGATGTGAGAGAAACATCAGTTGGTTCCCTCCCGCACACGCCAGGACCGGGGATGGAACACACAACCCAGGCATGTGCCCTGACCAGGAGTCGAACTGGTGACCTTTCAGTTATGGGACGATGCTCCAAGCAGCTGAGCTAGACTTGCCAGGGCAATAATTACTACAGAATATTATTCTTTGCCCCACCTTCAAGATCATGATATGACTATCTTGGTAGAGGGCTTGAACTCCTAATAGTATGGTTAACGTAATTTGAGACTCTAATGTATAACTTTTCAGATTTATATTCTTGCATCTATTTAGGTGTATTTTTTTAGGGACTAGAGTAAAATTTGGCAATTACCAATTGGATAATTTATCTAAGATATTTGGCTTTTAACCTTGAATTTTACTGATTAAATTTCCATTCTGGACTGGTTCTTTCATCTATGTCAGTTGGCTTGGGGACTGGTCCACCATCTGAGACTGTTCTGTCTCTCTCACCGCACTGGCCCTCAGTTTTCAGATTTTATGAATTCTGCTTGTTATACCAATAAATCTGCCCAGTCCTCCAAACTCCCAATCACTACCATTGCTGTCTTCACCCCTCTACTTCCCTCCACCCCCTTCTCTCTCACAGTGGCCACCTGAGTGGTTGTCCTCAAAACCCCACTATGGCCTTGCTCAGCATCCCTCCACGTGCCGGCTCTTCACAGCCTGGCCCTTCCGTGTGCCAGCCTTGTCCTTCAGACTCACCACTTGCATCCTGTATTCCAGCCATGTGAGCTGCTCATGGTTCCCCTAAAGGCTCTGTCATGTTTCTCTCTGTCTTTATAAGAGCCCTTCCACTGACCTGCCGTATCTTCATCCTGTCCCCTCCTTTCCTCCCTGTACCAGGTAACTCACACCCTTTGTCCAAGATTCAGCTTGTGCCTTGTTTCCTCTGGGGACCCTTGATGTCATGACCAGGCCGGAAATAGGTGGCTCTCTTCTGTGCACAGGTGACCTGTAGTGCACTTCTCTGTCCTAACAGTTGTCACTCTCTAGAGCCAGGAAGGGCCAGGGGCTAGGCCTGTCATCTCTATTCCCAGTGCCTAACAGGGGCCACCCAGTGAGTGTTTGCTCAAGAGTCAGTGGACTATGAATAAGGGAAACAACACCAGTAACAAATTATATAACTTGTGAGCTAGTAACTTACATGTAAGTACTTTTATGCAGATATCTCATCTTACATTAATTACGGCAGTGACCCAGCACATTAGGAACTATTTTTAATCCTTATTTCATTGATAATGAAGCAGAGACTCAGAGCACTTTGTCACTGGTAGTAGTAAGTGGCAGAAATGGGACTAGGCCTCCAGATTTGTCATCGTATCTACAGCTTCTTTAACTCTGGATAAAGTTGGTGCAGCTTTTTGTCCCAGCAAGTGTCCTGCAGTCTCAGAGGTGGTCCCAGCTCTCTTCTTTTTGTTACCTTAGGGACCCTCTTGCTTATTGAATTCTTTGTCAGTAAGAAAGACTGCGCTATCAAAGAGCACATGGTGAACCCAGCAATCTGTATATCAAAGGCACTGTCATTAGAGAGCCAAAAAAGAGACGTGGGATGTTTCCCATAAGAAATTACAAATCATGTGCAGTAGGGGCATCTTTCCTGCGTTGTCTGCTACCTGTCGATGGGAGTACCTCTCTACTCTACTGGTTCACAACGGCGGACCGCGGGGCATGGGGAGTGAAGAGGCCTGGGCGCTCTGGGTGAAGTGTGATACCAGCTGCGTCATGAGCGCCAGGTTGCACCCTCCCTTCCTCTCCCTGGCGCGTCCTGTTCGGCAGAGGGCGGGGCAGTCACAGGGAGGAAGTGGATGAGTTGAGTAGATCATGATTTACTTCTTCACGTTTTCTCCACATGAGTCTTTTTCTTATAAACTTGACATAGGACATGAGAAAACATTAATAATGATAATGAGTTTAGCTTTGGTCTATGATGTTGACCAAAGGATAGCATGTTAGAGTTGGAAAGGACCTAAAGGACACCTAGTGCCTAGTGCCATGGTGCCACAAAGGGGAAACAAAGGCTCGGGGACGTGAAGAGACCTGTTGGTGTCACACAGCAGACCTCACGTGTGTGGACTCGCACAGGACAGTGCAGATTCCATTAGCATGTAAGGCTGAAATTTTTCCTGGATGTCTCTATAGCCTCTTAATTCCAAAAAACACAGGGCCACCCCAGACCAAGAAGTAAGAGCCAGAAGCAGCTGGAAATTCATCCTGAAGAAATTTCTCAACGACTGTCCCTTTGTTCAGCTACCCGCTGAATCACATTGTCACGGAGCCAGGGGGTATCAATTGCTTGTAAATACTGAGTTTTTGAA
This sequence comes from Macrotus californicus, assembly GCA_007922815.1. Taxonomy (NCBI): domain Eukaryota; kingdom Metazoa; phylum Chordata; class Mammalia; order Chiroptera; family Phyllostomidae; genus Macrotus; species Macrotus californicus. The sequence continues at coordinate 46,166 of VMDR010002775.1, forward strand.
ATGTCACTGTAACACTGGAAAAATGTTGTCTCAAAAGGTTGCCAAAGTGATAGAATCCCGACATTGTAAATACCAGCCAACACAAGTGCTCATAAATGACAGGAATAAAAATACACTTGACTAAATCCATAATAATCACTGATAACACTGTTTCCCCTGAGTGACCAGGAGCTTCGAACTTGGATAAAAAGCACATGTGTGCAGATATCCTTGATGTGTCTGAGCCTCTAGCCATTCCAGAATATTTTGATAGAAAAGCTTCCTAAATATGTAAACGTTTTACAATAACTAAGAAGCGAGCATGCACGCTAGAGTGGAACCAGAGAGAGCTTCAGCTCAGTGCACCCCAGAGGGCTGATAAGGCCTCCATTGTTCTGGTCAGTACCGAACAGTAAGCTGGGCCGAGCAGGACAGTCCGTTCTCTATTTTCAATAGATGTGATTCCTAGAAGGTCCCTTTGCCATGAGCAAAAGCTCACTCACATGCCACGTTCTTGAGAGAAAGAAAACAGGGAATGAACCTAGAGACTACACCCTCAGAGCTACAAAGGCAGGATCTCACAAGAACTTGAACTAGACTTTCACTCTAGAGGGATGGATGGGCAGTCAAGGCTCCCTCCAGCCTAGAACTTCTATAGCCCGGGCTCTTTCGTCCCAGTAGCTTCCTGCTCTGCGGGAGTGACCGCCTCTTTCCTTCTCTGTCCAGCATAAAAATGGTGCCTGGGTGTCAGGGGCTTCAGGTGGAGATGGAAAGGTGGCCGTCCAGTATCTCTTAGCCGCTCTCCCTGCTCTCAGCACCCCTCACATCCCCGTCTCCCCCAGGAATGCTTGGGCAGTGGGGACCGCATGACAGAGGGCTGGGACCTCCCAGTTTCCAGCTGATGGAGGAGAGGCCCGGTGCCTGAGAGAAGACGGGGGTGGGAGAGCAGTCCCAGGAGCTGCTCCCGCCGCTGCTCTGAAGTCGTGTGTGTGGAAGAGCTGGGGCTGCCTGGGCCCTCGCCCCCATCTCTCTCCGTCTCAGTGAGCATTGCCTCCTTCACTAAAAATAAAAGGCTGCATTCAATATCAGAAAATACCCAGTACTGATGAGATTTGAGAAAACTATGAAGTTGCACATTTCAAATTGACATTGGACCAAGAAATTATGTCAATTGGGCTTCTTGGATTTTTATGCTTAGGAAAGAATTCGTAAGAAGGAAAAAGCTTTCAGCCAGAAGGTGCCCATTTTAGTATTAGCTGGAACCGTGGTGAGGAGTTTCAAAGGATGTGTGTCCCAGGCCTGTCCCAGGCTGTGTGATGCTGGTGTTTATGAAGAGGGTCTATGTGGAGGCTGCTACAGCTTTAAAAGAGTTTGGGCAGAGGAGGGACTAGGAGTGTCCCAAGCCCTTAGGAACTCAACTGTTGGCCTGGCATCCTGGTGACACGGTCATTCAGCCCTGCCCTGGGGATTCCCTGGATGGGACCCAGAGTGCTTCTGAGATACCTGGCAGCTGGCCGGAGGCTGGGCCTGCTGTACTGGTTTGACTGATGAGGTGTAGGTGTTGGTGTTGGAGAGACAGTGGCTGCTCTCAGGCTCTGTCCTGGCACTGCTCCTGCTTGTTGGTCATGAATGCAGACGGAGGTTGAATTGCCTCTTACATTTCTCTCAGAGAAAGACAGCTTTGTCTTCCAGGGATGCACTAGAAGGCAGTGGCCACACGGACGTTTTGCAGCGAGGGCCCGCTTGCCTGCTCTCTCGGGGCTTTGACAACCGTGATGCCTCCAAGGCTCTGAGAGCTGGGGCGGAGCTGAAGAGGCTTGAATTTTGACTTTTCTGTGACTCTCAGGAGACAAAGGACCCTCACCCCCTCCGTCGACTCTTTAGTTCTTTTCACTCTTCAGCAGTCTTTTTTTTTAAATCTTTACTCGAAGATAGGTGTTACTGATTTTTAGAGAGAGGGGGAGGGGGAGAGAGACAGGCACACAGACACACAGACACACACATGCATCGGTGTGAGAGCAAAACATCTATCTGACACCTCCCATAAGTGCCCTGACCAGAGATTGAACCTATAACCTAGGTATGTGCCCTGACTGGGAATCGAACCCACAACTATTACGTGCATGGGGCGATGCTCCAGCCAACTGAGCACACAGCCAGGCCTCTTCAGCAGTCGCTTAGAAATGTATGAAAGCCTGTGATGGCTTTCTGTGAGGCATGGCAGGCGTATCAGACTCTTGTTCGGAAGAGCTGAAGGAGAATTCAGTGAAAGTGCCCGGGCACATGGTGGCTGTGGAAGACCTCTGCTGCGTTAGGGTCAATTTCAACAAGGCTGTATTTTGTTAAAATTCATCTTTTTTAAAAACAGATTTCCGCTGTTTCAACTTCTTCACTGCAGGTGGACAGCCACAAATTTGACTTTTAATCCACTTTGGTTATCTCCTCTTGTTTTTCTTCCTGATTCCTCGGCTTCCCACCAAACCAGCTGCTCTTTTGAAAACCAAAGAGAAGTGCAAGACAGGAGGGGAGGGACGTATTTTTACTAGCAGTGGATGAAATTACCTATTAGGCTCATAAGGTAGCTTCTTAGTGAATTTAGCATTTAATTATTAGTTTTGAGGGCATATCTTTGAGCTTAAGAGTTAGCTAATTAAAAAAATAAGTGCAAGATTTTGGAGAACTCACTTTTTCACTCTCCGGATCCCCTGAGTTTCTTCCCTACTCCCGTATTCATTCCCTTCAACATTGATGTAGTTGTTAAAAGCTCAGAATTTCAGCCTCCAAGGATCTATCTCCAAATTGCCCCCTGGTGGCCAGAGGGGGAAAAGACAAGATGGAGGATGGGGAAAAAGCTAAGTGGGTCATTTTGCCTCTTCTTTCCTAATACATATTTTTAGTTACCTGTAATATTAATGCGACTCATTCTCAGTGTGAACCAGCTCTGAATACAGCAGATGAGCGCTGTTTACTCGGGGGCTGTTGTGCTACAAGGTTTTCTTTCCCTGTTCTTGCTTTCCAGTCTTCTTTGGTCTGATCTTTGTTTCCACACTCATTGTATTGACCAGAGCCTTTGTAGCAGTACTGATAACCCCTGAGTGAGTGAGTCCCGTGCACACGCACACGCACACGCACACAGACACGCACGGAGAGCAGGATAACTGGAGACTGCACAGGCTGTCACTTCCTGTGCTGGGAAGGGCTGTGATCTTATAGGCAAGCTGGTTAGCCAAACACTTTCACCTCCACTGCTACTCACTGGCCTTCCAAGTGTGAGGATGTCATCTAACTGACAGCTGTCTGTTGTCAGAGGGCCATCCTGTCTGCTCTGCAGTTTGACTGAACATAACAGAAACGTGTACACAGCTCTCTACAGCTCTGACGGGGCTGCCCCGCCTGCCAGCCCTCTGGCTCACTAGGCGGCATTATTGAAGAGCTCAGAAGAGGAGAGTAGCCCATTGACCATTTTGGATCAGTTGTCACAAAAAATGTCGCCTTTCGAAGTGACTATAAGTCTACCTAGGTAGAGGAAGACAGGAGACCCAGTGCCCTGGTGAATGGGGCTAGGAGAGTATAAAAGGTCTTGGTACTGATTGGCTGTGGGGTTTCAGTTGGTGTGAAAATGTGGAATTAGGGCGGGAAGTTCATTTTCAGCATAGATGCGGTGTTTCGTGGTGAGCCTAGACAGAGGCAGCAGCACATCTTAACCCTAGGAACCTGACATTAGAGTCTTCTTTGAAGGTCGCGTTTAGCTTGTGTAACAAGAGTAGTGCTTGGGATGTGTGTGGTTGGGGATGTGCTGTTTCTCTTTTTTTTTTTTTTTTTTGCCTCAGCTGGACCTGACACTGCCCTGTTTGGAGCAGATTCCAGAATTTTCCTAAGATCATAACCTGTGCATTTCCTAGAATGTATGGCTAACCTTACAGAAGCATGGACCACCTCTCTGACATTTCCTATAAATGAGAAATACTAAGCTGGACTGTTGTGATAGGGAAATCATTTAAATTATTACACAAATTTCTGCATAGGAATTTGAACTTTTAATTCTTTGTCTTGTATGAATGTCTTCTGGTGAAGCTCTATAATTTCAATCATCTGTTAGGGCCGGTATAGCATGTAGATATACAGGGCTTGGTTCAAATTGAGTCACACCAGGGATGCTTCCTACATTTGGAAATAATTTACTTTAAGTGATGAAGTTAGTTTAATCTTAAGTTTAACAAGAAGAATCTATTTCAATACATTCATTTATGAAATTTATTTAGAAAGGAGTAGTATATGGGAGTATTGAATACATTGCTTTACTTTCTTTGCTCTACATAGTTCCTATTATTTGCAACTTAACAAGTCTCTTCTCTGAGTCTGCTTGAGAAGGGAAGCTCTGAGAAACCTTGAATCACTCGTTCCAAACTTTCTGTACTTCAGTGCTATGCAAATGCGGTTTCATTTGGGGGATAGTGTTAGATAAAGAGCATCATTGAACTAGTTGGAGAAAATTCAGACAAGTAAACAAGAAAGACTCCTCTTCTGAGTTGCCCTTGATAGTCTAAAATAGGAATACTTGAGCAGAATGCTTGGAAGCTGGCAGGTCCTAGACTGGGGGTCCGATAAACGAGTTATTGTCCTGCCTCCAGCCTAAGTAGCAGTATTTTTAAGGCTCGGTTTCTACTTCTGGAAAATGAAGACTTAGCCTAACTGGTCTGTGAGATCCCTCCTGGCTCCCATGTCTGCGGGTATCCGAAGAGGGCATGAGGGAGAACACACACTGGTAGCCTCTAGATGGTTCAGAAACAGCTGACACAGTCTCAAAGTAGCCCATAATAAGCAGGAGCCCTTTTCCCCTGAAAAGAAGACATACAGAAATTATTCAAGAGATACACATTTAGCCTCCATGAACTATTTTCTTCTTCTTTTCTGTTTAGTATAAATGATAAATGATTTCCCTTAAAAAAAAAGAATTCATAAAGTTTAGTAAAGGTGATGGGGGTGGAGAGAGAAGATTGAGTGAGACGGGACTCTTGACCCACCTGCATAGTCACTGTTCCTCTCGGAAGGTGGCTTTGTTCAAGTCGCCAGGGATGCTGCCTCCAGGCTACATGCTACAGCCCTCTGTTGAGGCTCTGACACCTTTTTCACATTTTAATGTCTCAGAAGTCTGTGGTATGCTGATTTAATTGGAAGCTTTTTCTTTCTTGATGGTAAATAGTGATGTCTCCCCCATTCAATGGCATCTTATGATGGATGATACTGGTTCTAAGAGGGAAAGCAAGGTTTTTATTTTTTATATTAATGAAGGTGAAGTGACTTCTTTACTTCATTGCCTTCGGAAGGCAATGCATGGACACCTCTCACCTCCCAGAACCCTGCACTTAATGCCCATTTGAGGAAGGAGGGAATGTATGTGAATGCAGATATAGAAGGGGTATTCTGAAACTAACTTAGCAACTTCCACTCCTTGGCTTTTATGACCTTTTTCTTTCTAGAATTACTCCAGTTAAACTTTCAGACAGAAATTCCACATATCATCTGCAAAAGGGCAGGGGTCTTTGCCAATTCCAAGCTGGAATTCTTCTCACCTAGTCCAGTGTTACTCAAAGTTTTCAGTAAATCACTCTTCTCACATACTTTTGTTAGAGTATACTGCTACTTTAGAGACCTTCTAATCCAGCCCCTTACTTCACAAACGAGTGAGCGGAAGTGCAGTGAGTCCCTTACCCAAGGGTCCCTTCAATAGGTGCCGGCAGCCTGATGCTCATGCTCGTGTTGGCAACTTTTGCCACTTAGCCTCACACAGTGTAAGGCAAATGGAATCGACCACAAGACAGGTATTCTGTACGCCTCTTGTTTGAACTTCTTACACGTATGAGTACACTTGTACTTATATGAATGAATATAGTGGGGTTTTCTTCGGTTTGTGTCTCTGAATGCGACACTTATTTTTCTGCCCGCTACACTTCTAAATTCATAGGTGATTCCACAAGGAACAGAAGCCAGACTTGCCGTGTACAGTTTAATACATATCACACTTTATGCCAGAGTGACATCATTTGATCAGTTTTTGGTGAACGCTCTGATTGCTCAGCCCGAGCAGTAGTAGCTCGGAGGGTGCAGCGCAGGCTGGGGCTTACTTACCTTTAGGGCCTTTCAGTGTGAGCACAATTAGAACACATGGCATGTTCGTATCACCCATATCCACTTACTAAATATTAATGTAAATAACATTTTAACTTAATAATTTCCCAAGACACTTCATCCCATTTGCTTTGAAAGGGATGGGATGAGAAAAGACTTGAATTTTAATAATTTATTTTTTGTCAATTATCACATGATTTTTTTAAAAAATAGAGATATATTTTGTTTCAAATACCTCACTGAGAGAAATGTGAATAGTAATATGCTAAAAATTTTAATTTTAAAAATTCTTTCAACTTCTTAATTTTATTTTTCCAGCTTTGTTGACATATAATTGGCAAGTAAAATTGTATGTATATTTGAAGTATACATGGCGATTGGATATATGTATACACTGTGGATGTGTCTCAGTCAAGTAAAGCAACACAGCCGTCACGTCAGATAATTTAAGTTTTTATTATGAGAATGCTGAAGAAATATTCTTAGCCAATTTTAAGCATATAGTACACTATTTTTAACTATCGTCAGCATACTGTCCATTAGGTTCTCAGAACTTACTCATCCTGTGACTATGAGTTTGAACCCTTTAACCAGCCTCTCCCCAGTTTCAGCCCACTCCCAGCCCATCAACAACCACTGTTTTATTTTTTATTCCATAAGTTTGCTTTTTCTTTCTTTACGGAATTCCGCGTATAAATGACACCATGCAGTGTTTGTCTTTCCCTGTCTGGTTATTTCACTGTGAATGTCCTCCAGGCTCATCCTTGTTGGGTGAAGTGAGAGAACACCCTCCTTTTTAGGGATGAATAACCGACTGCGGGTGCAGGGGAGGGGGGCCATGTCTCCACTTTTCAGGTGTTGTAAATGATGTTGCCGTGAACGTTTGAGTGCAGCTATCTCTTTGAGAGACTGCTTTTGATTTCTTAGAATCTAGACCCAGAAGTGGGATTGTTGGATCATGTGGCATTTCTGTGTTTAATTGGATAGGTACCGGCATACTGTCTTCCACAGTAGCTATCCCAATTTACATTCCCCCCATAGTGCAAAGACTCCCTTTTCTCTATACTCTTGCCAGTGTTTGTTCTGTGTCCTGTTTTGGGGTTGTTGTTTTGTTTTTTTTGTAAATAGTCATCCTAATGGGTGTGAGGTGATATTTCACTGTGGTTTCCATCTGCATTTCTCTGATGATCGTGATACTGAGCACCTTTTCATGTACCTGTTGGCCATGTGTCCATATTATTTGGAAGAATGTCTGTTCAGGGGCTCTGCCCATTTATTAAAAATCAGATTGTTTTGTTCTTTTGCTATTGAGTTGTATGAGTTCCTATATGTTTTAGATATTAACCTCTTACCAAATGCATGGCTTGCAAATATTTTCTCCCACTCTGCAGGTTGCCTTTTTCATTTTGTTGATGGTTCCCTTTGCTGTACAGCAGCTTTTTAGTTTGATGTAACATCACTTGATTGTTTTAGTTTTTAGTTGTCTGTGCTTTAGGTGTCATATCCATAACATAATTGCCAACACCGAAGTCAAGGAGATTTCCCCCTCTATTTCTAGGAGTTGTGTGGTTTCAGTCCTTAATATATTTAAGTCTTTAATCTATTTTGAGCTAATTTATGACTGGTATAAGACAGGGGTCTGGTTTTACTCTAAATATGTGGATATTTAGTTCCCTCAGTACCATTTATGGAGGAGACTGTTCTTCCCCCATTATATGTTTTTGGTGCCCTTGTCAAAGATTAGTTGATTAGTAGTATGCCTGAATTTATTTCTAGGCTCTCTATTCTGATCTGTTAGTCTATGTGTCTGTTTAAATGCCTGCTTGATGGTGTTTTGATTACTATAGCTTTGTAATATATTTTGAAATCAGGAAATGTGTTGCCTCTAGTTTTGTTTTTCTTTCTCAAGATTGCTTTGGCTATTTGGAATCTTTTGTGGTTTCATCCGAATTTTAATATTGATAAATAGGGGCAAAATGAGCATCATCATGGCAATCATACAGAAAACCAGGATTACTATTCAAATGAATAACTCTATAATTTTAAATTTCCTGCATAGTTCCTTAAGTAATTTAGTCTTTAAGACCTAAAACTGACTTATAAACTTCAGGTGAAAAGGGGGAGCTAGTAGTGAAATATTCAGGAATTTGGTAGCCTGGCTCTTGAACAGGTTAGTAGCTTGAAATCCACCACAGTGGGAGTATTTACACCATGGCAATGCAGCTCCCCTCCCAAGGTGACGTGTCAGCCTATCGCTGCAAGGATAAAGACTTGATATCTATTGTATACCTGCCCTATTTCCATTACTATTGTGCTCATTAGTAATTCTGTCTTTAATGATAAGTTGTAGCTTTCTGGAGTAGGAGTGTTGCAACTGACCCCGAAGCTGAGTAAATTAGCTGCTCCACAAAGGAAACTGGATTGGCTCATGCTCTGGGGGAATGGCTCTGCTCCTGTGAGCTGGTCCACCTGCCCTGCCCCCCTTGCCCCAGTCAAGTCCTTGCCTTTCTCAAGCAGGCTCTCGAGCATGGAGGCCTCCTCGGTGCTCCTGGAGCTCTTGCTGCCTCCTTCTCAGCTGCCCACTGAGGTGTAATTACTGCCCAGGAGTTGGCTCCTCACTCACACTGAGAGCCCCCAGTAGACCCTTCCTTATTAACTTTGGCAGACACCCTAATGTGCAACCTGGTCAACAAAATGTTGAATTAATACATTTTTTTGGTCTATGCCATGTAGATTTGCCTCTTTTTCTGCCTCCCATCTTTCTCCTCTTTTCCTCCACCCCAGTACACTGCTTCTTAAAAAAGAGAGAAAAAAATGCCTTGCACTTTCTACATTTATATTTTGATATAAATAACTATTACTAGTAAATGTCACATTTAGACTAAATGTGTTATTTGAAAGCAGGAGGATCATCTAATGAATAGGAATGAAGTAGATCAGATATTAAGAACTTGACATCTTTTTTTGTGAATAGAACATTGAAATCATTTTAGTGGTAGGCTAGTTTTGTAAGAGATATCTTATTTTAAGCCTTCATTCAAAGCAACTTTTGTGGTTCTCAAACCAGCCTCTGTTCAAAAGACCAGTGTCATTGTGTCATCTCTCCAAAATATTCCTTCTTTGTGTTAACCTGTTCTTGTTTATATGCACACTGGCACGGGTAACTAAGTCTTATTTAAACCTTCTTCCCAGCTGTAAGAGTTTTCTAGAGTGCATAATGAATATCATAGTTTCCCGGGTATCATGTGTAGAGAAGAGGAAGAGTTTCCATGTATTAGACAGTCCACAGCGTGACTGACCGACCCCAGGGCACGGGGAGCACAGCCACATGCAAGGGATGTATTGACTAGGAAGTAATGGTGCCACCCTTAGGCCAGTCTTCCTGGCTTCGCTAACCCAATGTCCCATCTGGGGCAAGTCCTTTCTATAGCTTTCTATAGCTTAATTTTCATCCTGCCTGTGAAACAGCATTAATATTAACACCTTCTTCATAGGTTTTTGTGAGGCTTGAATAATTTAGTATATATAAAACAGAAGAGCCACATAGAATGTGTTCAATAACTGTATGAACTGTTAATTAACTATTACTATTATAAACCTGAAAGTTTTTAGTCAGCTGTAACTTCTATTTGACTTTTGGTGGGCAAGAGTGAGCAGTGTCTTTGAATAGGTCATTGTTTCTAAAATCTTTAGGTCAAGTATTCTTAGTGAAACTGTACACTTTGTTCTAACTTATAAATTTGGTAACATTATTAGTCTTTGCGATTTCCTGTTGAGAAGGTAGACATTCTCTTTCTCTGTCTGGTGTTTTTTAAAAAATGTTTACTTATTATTTATTTTAGAGAAAGGGGAGGGAGGGAGAAAGAGAGGGAGAGAAACATCAATGTGTGGTGGCCTCTCACGTGCCCCCAAATGGGGACCTGGCCTGCAACCCAGGCATGTACTCTGACTGGGAATCGAACCAGCAACCCTTTGGTTCGTAGGCTAGTGCTCAATCCACTGAGCCACACCAGCCGGGGCTTTTTTTTAAGACACTTTCAAAGCCTAATTTCATATTGAAGGAAAATGACATAGTAATATTAATTAAAAAGTTAGATGGTCTATAGAGTAAAAGAAAGAAGTGAAGTAATCTTTCTAGAGCTGCGAAGTGGCTAATAATGGCCAGGATTTGGCTCTTTACCCCCTGGGCATAATGTGTCTTGTTCCACCAAATAATACCAAGTTCAACACAGTATGAAATTAACTTTGATTTTAAATATTAGTCACATTTATTGAATTGTTTTTGTAGATGTGCAGTGCCCCAAGTAAAACGCAGCTTTTTTCTGGAAAGGATGATTGATGTGGAGGGCACATTGTTGGGGTCACAATAATGTGGTGGGGTTCAAGGGCATCCACGATACAGGCAGGTTGGCATGATCAGAGGTTACAGAACTCCAGTAACTTTTTTGATAACTTTATGGGATACACCAGTGACTCTTGTTATCACTTAAATGTAGGCATAATCATTTAAAATATTCCTTGCTCCCTCCTGTGCTTGACTGTCATATTTTTCCTCGTAGTAATAGGATAAAGTAAATTATTTTATTCTGTATTACAAGAAAATAACTCTATTAGGTAATTATGGGAGGGTTCCCCATGTGGTTTGTTTACAGTTATATTGTAAGGTACAGGGAGACACGTGTGTGTTTGTAATGTGTTCTTGAAACAAGAATTGCTGTCTCATCCGTTTTATCCCATCTGTCCTCAGAGAAGGAGCTTAATCCTTTTACCTCCCACTGGGTACCTCTTTCCACATTTAAAAAATCTAACTCAGTTTTATTGAAATTTTGTAAATTTTCCCAATAATATTATATCTAGCTTTTCTTCTTGCCCAGGATATAATCCAGGATCACAGATCATATTAATTGTTATGTCTCTTCGGTTGCTTTTGATCTAAAGCATTTTTATTTTATCACTCACACCAAATGGGTCAGAAGCTGGGGGTCAATCATAGCGTGTTGGTGGGGAGTCACTTAATTGAAAACTGTGGATGGTAGGATGAGATCTGAGGACTGGTGGGTAGGTAGTTACTTTTAAAGAATGAGACTCTCGGTTTTCCAGTTCACTGACACACGGATCTATTGTTCCAGCTATTATTCAGGTTTTCCATACCGTTCCTATTGAGCCACATTAATGAAAGGGCAGAGGTAGGAAGTCCTTGCTGAAGTTCTCAGGAAAGCTAAGCTCTCAAATGACCATTTGAAAAATGGCTTCCCTAGCATCTATGAAAAAAACAAACAACTTGATTAACTATTTTGATGGTGAAATTCCCATGCTATGTTTCAGCTTAGGAGTTAGAGGCTATTGAGGTTCCCCAGGGTAGGTTCCCCACAGGCACCAGCGATGTGTCCCCGCAGGTTAACTGGGCTGGCTGTGTGATAAGAACCGGGGATGCTGGAATGCCAAAGTCCAGTGTGGGAAAGTCGGATGGGATGTGAGTCCTGCACGTGGAAAAGAAAGCCCTTGGAGCACAAAGAGCGCTAGTGGATGGTGGTTGGGAAATGGCACCACTTCCTTGGAGACTGGGGTTGAGCAGGAAGCAAAGAAAAGTGGCTGGCTTTGAGTTGTGACAGAAGAGTTTTGTGACTTAACTAACATGTTAGTCTAGTTACAGCATCCCCAAAGCCGTACCTTCTTGCAAGCCTCAACTACATAGCATTTTCTTTCCCTTACTTGCCTGTCTTTAAAAAATATAAAATAACACGTGAATACAACCTTAAAAGGTCATACACTCAAGTACATTGAGTAAAATATAAATTTAAAAGGGATAACTGTTCTGTACTGCATTTATTGATGTGGCAGAAAATTTAGGAAATCCACCCCCCACCCTGCATTTATAAAGATTTACTTGTGTGGCTTCAGTAAAGTTTTACATTTTTAAAAAATGTTCTTATTAATTTCTTTTAAACAAGAATTTCTCATTATAATTTTTAATTATTTAGCTGATATATAGGAAAGTTGGTATTATTATCATTTTTTGTATGTTGAGCTTATAAATCATAACATCATAGAGCCTTCTTAACTAGCCCCTGTTAGGCTACCTGCCTTCTTCCCTCCCTCCCTTTCTTCCCATCATTAAGATTCTGTAGAAAGAAAATCATTGGCAGATATTTACAGTGTCATTTCTTTGAGTATCTTTTCAGGGTATTCCCCTTGTGCCAATATACTGGCAGGGACCTCAGGTAAACTGTTAAAAGAATAATGGGGAGACTGGTCAGCTTTGCCTTTTCTGAGTGGAGCTGAGAATCATCTGGTGTTTCACCATAAAATAAATAAGTTTCTAGGAGATTGAGAAAACATTCTTATAATCCATCACTTCTTAAGATGAATATGTTATTTCCAAATTAAAACCATGTATTTATAATAATTTAAAACTTTTAAGTCATAGTAAACCTCTTGAGATGAACTCTGCTTTGCCTCTTTACATAAAATTCTATTTTGCATATTAGTACATATTTTTATATATTTATAATTCATTAACAATTTTATATAAACCTGCAAATCGGGATTTAATATAAAATGAAACTCAGGGCTTATCCCAGGAATTTTGTGGCCCCACATTGCCTGGGGTTCCGTTTGTCCAGTGTGCTACTCAGAGAGGGGCCTGCCATTCTCTTTTCTGGTCACTTCTCCTCGTTGACATCTTGCCTTAATGATGCTCATGTCCAATGCATCAGGAAATTTTTCTACTTCTCGTTGGACCTTAAAATAGCTTCTGTAAGACAGAGATTTTTGACATTTGAGAGAAATTGCCTGGAGCTGGTTCTTTGGAACTGTATTTTTTACTAATTTTTAAATTTTTAATTAAATGTATGTCAATTCTGGTTTATATTGTCCTATGAAACATCCATATTTAGACTTCATAATTTATTACATAAAATTATACATTATAGTTCTCTTACATTAAAAAATTCCTTATCTGTATCTAAGATTTTTATCCAAATAGAGCTCGTAATCTTGTGGATTTTTTATTACTTCTCTCAAATGTGCCAGAGATTTATCTTTTTTTGGCCTTCAAAAGAATTTTCTTTGATAATCTACATTTTGTTTTATTTTTATTTCATAAATTTCTCTTGAAATTATAATTCATTTGTATAGTATTTTGAATTTTTTCTAGTTTTTGTGCTGTATGCTTTTTATATTATATGTAAAAATTTCATTTTTACATGTTATGTGTGGTATGCGGTTTCAGGCCATAGTTTTCCGTTTGGTCCCTGCTTTGACTGTGTCCCATAGAATTTTTTACATAATTGCTACTGTTGTCGTTGACTTCTGTGTTGTTTTAAATGTCATTTAGAGATTTCTGTTTAGCCCAAGAGTAATTTAAAACACTGTTTTAAAATTTCCACTTTAATAAAATGTTTTCATGGTGGTAGTATGATTATGTTTTTGTTTTTAATTTATTTTATTGCGTTTCCAGGGGGGGAATGTCGTGGATATTTCCTACTTTGGGGTGATTTAGCTAGATTTTCTTTGTGGCTTCATTTACTATCATTTTTTTAACATTCTGCATGCCTTTGAAAAGAATGAATACTTTCAGTTTTCTCTATTTTAATGTATTAAACAATGTCAACTTATTTTCAGTGTACTCGCTTTAAATTTCTGAAAGAGATTTGGTCTAGTCTTCCCCTTTGTCGATTTACCAGTTTTTCCTGTATTCCTGTGTTTAAAATACACCTCAAAGCTATGACATAAACATTAGAGGTTCATGAATATTTTATTTTTTATGCACTAGATGTTTCATCATGTTAACTGTTCTTCTTTTTTCTTTTTACCAATTTTACCTTGGATGAGCTTTCAGTTGATAATGTGGCTACACAGGCTTTCCTTTTTTTTTTGGAGAGTTCATCTGACATGGATTTTGTATCATTTTATTTTTCATATGCCACATCCGTTTTATTCTTGGGGGTCTGCTACGCACGGCCTCTAGCTTTACATTTTTCTAGCCTAATGTAACAGCCACTGTGACTTACCTGGAGAGTCCTCTGAAAATAAACAAAACAAAATAAGGTTACATTTAATATTGAACTTATTCTTGCCATGGTAACTTTTATATATCCCAAGTTTTCTTGTTTAACATCTTTTTTTTTTTTTTTCTTGGCTTGATCGCGTGGCTTTTGTTTTATTTCTTTGCTTCTTTTCCCCTAGTGATATGAGAATTACACATCTTATTTTTTATCATAAAAAGTGCCCTTTCATTTTTAACTCATACATTTAAAACTATATTTTTCTGTCAAAATGTGGAGCTGCTTAGTGTGTGTACATTTCCTGCAAAAAGGTAAGAATGATTCTTAGCATATCTTTTTCAGCGAACCTTAGCACATTTTCAATTCCTCAGTTTCTCCACTTCTCCTTTACCTTCCATGTTGAGATCAGCATACTTCTTTCTAGAGTTTTCTTCTTTATTGCATCAACAATGAAATCGATATTACTCTAAGTTTTCTTTGTCACACCCTAATATTTCTGTGGACCTGTCCCCTTTTTTTGTTTACTTTTGTCATTGTGTGGTTTGTACACCCTTACGTAATTCCTTAGAAGTGCATGGGTATACATTCTCAGAATTTTCAAATTTTCTATATTGTCTTTATTTTGACCAACTCTTTGAGTTCAAATTGGCTAGATATGGAATTCAAGTTTTCCAGTCGTGGTACCCCCTTTTAAACCTTAGTTTTGCCCTCAGGAGTGTGTACTTGGAAAGTCCCAAGGTCATGAAGGCTGAAGCTCTTTTGTGAATTGATTTTCTGCGCCTGGTTTCTAACTTAAAGTTGGGGTTGGGGTTGGAATATGCTTGCTGTGTTCCGAGACTAATGGAGCACCTCATCTCCAAAGCCCCACCCATTCCCCTGCAGCACAAGGGAATACCCACCTGGGCCAGGGGCTCAGGGAAGGGAAGCAGCAACTTCCCTTGGATCCATTGTAGAATAAGAGAAAAAACTTGAGTGTTCTGAAAGCTAAAAATGCACAACCTTTTTCTTCTGCAGATTGACAGGTTGATGTTTGAGCAGTAGTCAAATAACCCAGTTTAGCGAACTGCTGAATTTTGACTTTTATAAACATTCAATGAGTACATTTTTATTTATGCCAGGGTAAAAAAAAAATCCAGCTGCTGGTTTTTGCCCCTCTCCATATCTTTTTTTGCCTTAATGCCAAAATTAGAGTCTTTAAATGTTTTAAAGTTTTGTGGCGAGCACCTGCGCAGGTGTGAGGGCAATACGGCTTCATAGGGGAGTGGATGAGGCTGGTGGTCTTCTGTGCTTGCTGGGAACATGTATTTCCTTGTGAGGGGCTGTGGTGTGCTCCCTGACTCTTCATGAGCCTCAGTTGCTTCTGCCTCTGAATTTTAAAGGAACTAAGCATCCTGCCACAGGGACGGTGGAGCAGATTTATGAACTGGTCCTCAGATTAGGTGGGGCTTCTGATTCTTTCTCTGATCAACTGCTTGACTTTAATGTATCTAGTATCTCAAAAAACTTTGTCTCTCTTCCAGTTTTAAAACTTCTATGACCCAAGGGACAGAGTTTAAATCTCAAAGGAATCCACAGCTTTTAACCCTACCACTGGCGTTCACAAGATCATCTGAGTCTCAGTCTCCTTTAAGCTTAAAAATATGTAGGATGTGTTTTATTGATATATTAAACTTTTGGAGCATTTTTATTACGGAAATTTTCAAATTCATGAAAAATAGAGAAAATTTCAAAATGTTCAGTCATGTATCCATCACCCAGTTTCAACAGATGTCGTTATTTCCCCAATCTCTTATATCTATATAAAATCGTGTGTGTGTGTTTGTGTGTGTGTGTGTGTGTGTGTGTGGCATCCCTTCCACTTTCTGTTTCTGAAATGTTTTAGACAGTTCCCAGACAACATATTATTTTACGCACAAATGTTTCAGGAGCATCTTTAACAAATAAGCCCCCATCTTTGTTTTTCAGGGGCCCTGTGTTGGTATCGCAGCCGGGGAAACTGCCCATAACACTGCAATAGCGTGCTGAGATTTCCCCCCGTTGCCTTGCAAATGTCTTTTTACAGTTGGCATGTTTGAATTAAAATCCAAACAAGGTTCACACCTTGCATTTGATTATCGTGTCTCTTAAGTCTTTTTAAAATCTAACATGCTCTATCCCTCTCCTTTTTAATATTGTAACTGGTTTATTTTTTCTGTACAATATCCCCAATCAAGATTGGGGTGACTCTCTATATTTTCTGTAAACTGACAGTTGAATCTAAAGTTTTGACAAGATATAGGTTCCGTGTTTTTCATGGGTTATCTTGGTGTACATTGTTTGTTCCACATCCAGATAATATTTGGTCTTTCTCTTCTCATGATGTTTAGACTGTTCAGTGAACTCACGTGCTGCAGCCTGCTCCCGTCATAAAGGTTTTCCTGTCCTCTGTCCCCTGTGTGTGTCAGGATCTATTGGCTATTTCTTTGGAGGAGGGTACAAAATTCTCAAGGCAAATTATTGTCATGTAGTTTTTTCTCCTTATTAAATCTTACCTGGAGTGTGACAATGTATAATTCATTCCTTTTGCATGTTTTTACAGTTTTCGTATTGTATTTTACATTCTTCTATCTGAACTTATAGAGCACCTCGCAAACCTACTCTACTAACGTGCTTATTTTACTCCTGACTTTTGCACATCATAAATGAAACTTACATTTTACTGTGGCTCATTCCTGTGCTTAGAACAGATCCTGGAACATAACGCTATTTGTGGAAGGAATAGACTTAGGAGTTGTACATGTTTCCTAAAGAACAGCAGCCTGAAACTAGATTGAAATATGAAACATTCTTGCTCTGTCATAGCTTCCTCAGACCCTCCAACCAGTACTGGGCCTGTCAGGCAAAGTAGCAGAAGTTACAAAAGCTGCGTTGTCTGTGGTGGCTGGAGGAGGGAGGACGACAGATCCATTTTATGGGCATTTGGTCGGGGACTGTATACAAATAAACAAATAAATGTAAGTGTATGTAAAATGTATGTATGTACATAAATACACACACACAGCGGATGCATTCCAAGTTGCCCTTACAATTTTAGATCTGTGTGCTGCACAGCTTGAGAGAAACTGGCCTTTGAACGTGGAGCACCCACTTCAGAGCCAAGATCACATTGGACCCTAGGGGAGGTGAGACTTCACCTCTATCTGCTACCTGAGCGAAACCAGCTAAGTAGTTTACAAACTAAAACGTCAAAAATTGTTAGTGGATAGGGATAGTAGTTCTGAATATGAAGATGCTCGCCAGGAGATGTAAAATTAACATGGCAAACAAAAGGAAAGGTCTTACACTGTCTCCTTGTAGCTGATCTACTGGACTTGTGCAAAGGTTCATTATGCTTACTTGAGCAGGCTAGGTGTGAATATTCTAAAGGAATTGAAAGTCGCATTTTAGGAAGTTAATGTGGTGCATGTAACATGTTCTCTGTAACTCCCCCCCCCCCCGGAATCTGATCAGCATCCCATAATAAAATAGATGGCTGTTTCTATAGCAGACGTGTGAGTAGTCACACCAAGGAGGAAGAACGAGATTGTAGATATCCTCGTATCTGCTCAGGTCAGGTTTATCACAAAAGTACAAAAAGTTTTGAGAGCTTTTAGAGTATCAAAATTGAGGACCAGGGATTGTGAACTCACAAATGACAAAGAAATTAAATATCTGTCTTTTCTGGAGGAAAAAAAGCCAAATAACAAATAAAGCAAATACTATTGTCAAAGCATTTTAAGCCCATCATATAAATTACTGCTTTCTTAGAGTTCACGTAAGATTTAGCAATATAAAATACAGAAGGCCTGTCTACGCGGCCAAAAAATGCTGTGAAGCAAGTTTCGAAATAGGAGCTTTCATCGTAAAAAGGTTAGTTCTTCAACTTGTGTGTCCCTCAGAGCCTGTGTCGTTCAAAGACTGCTGGGCTCTCCGGAAAGGCGTGCTGCTGATGCTGCTCGGGGAGCCCGAGAGACGTTTTATAATAAAACCTTTGTTATGAATCTTTCTCCATTGCTGTGTCTGTCCCTTCTGGCAGTAGTGCCAAATTGTTTTAATGTGCTTTGCTTAAAACATACGTGTATGCACACACACACGTGTATGTGAATATAGTAGGTTTTCCCAACCTCTTTGTAAAAATTCTTCTTAGCTATAATTATCATGTGTTTAGTTTTCCAGATAAAATTAGAATCATTTTAGAATCTCATGTTCTCCTTCTCCCCACTCATTCTTCTCTGTTTGGCATTTTGTTTGTATTTGCATTAAAAGTCTAATTTAATTTTGAGTCATCAGATTAATTTTACTCAAGTACTTTTTGGCAAAATATTTGTATGAAAGATTAAAGTATTTGGTTCATTTAAAAATTGATATATGAGATTATCTTGGTGTCTTAGAAGTGTTTGTGCTGCTGAATCCCTTCATGACTTTTGTTCTACTGGCTTCCGAGCTCGCTCAGGTGCTGTGTCATCCGCTCACCATCTACATGTTTTTATAACGAGGCACAGGAGAAGACTTAATGAAACATGTACCTGTTCCACATCCTTGAAGACAGACTATAGATGGATACAAACACTCCACAGTTACTCTCCGGAAAACTTCAGAGCTACGGTTCTGTTCTAAATCTGTGAAGTTAGTTGGTTGCTCACCGCTAAAATACCATCTTTCTCATAATGAGTGAGAGCAGCTTGTAAAATATATGTGTGACTATCGAGTAAACTGAGAGATTGGAGACTGGTTAGTTTATCTAGGAAGGATTTCCTCGAGCGAGTTCTGAGTGGGCTTTCAAAAGAGGGGCAGGTCACTATGTGAGTAGGGAAGCTGCAGAGGTCAAGGCTGAAACTCTGAAGCTGGAAGCTGGGAGGCCCGATTCCATGTGATCCATGTGGCTCTCGTTATATGTAAGCCCAGTTGAGGGGAAGACAGGGGTGAGTAGGTTCTGTACCCCCAGTGCTGGAACGGTGGCTGGCTCACAGTAGGTGGACTAAATGTATGGAAGAAGAGAGAGGCCTGCAAGGCAGAGTGGATGGAAGTTGCCTGTGGGGTGGGTTGGAGGGGGAAAAGGGTATTTGTAAACTCTGAAGGTTTTTCTGCTGAGAGACAAGGAGTCGCTCCGGGCTTTAGAGAGCTACACTCTGACAGCATCATATGAGCATTCACAGCAGGGCAAGGGTGAGGGGAGAGTGAGGGGTGCAGATGGCTGCCATCAAATTTTGTGGCTTTTCTACCATGGCAAAATCATGTAACTTTCAGGATATAAAGTTCTCTAAAGACGCTATACCTTCATCCTAGAAAAGCAGTGAGCAAACTGGCCTGGAGCCAAGTCCGGCCCACAGCCTGTTTGTATAGATAAAGTTTTATTTGGAACACGCCCCACCTGTTCGTTTCCACAGTATGCGTGGCCGATTTCGTGATGCAACAGTGGAGTTGAATCATTGCAGTAGAGACCTTATGGCTGGCAAGGACTAAAATGTTTTCTGTCTGGCCCTTTAGGAAAGTATTTGAAGATCTCTGTCTTAGAACATTGCTCTTAGTGGTGTCACTCTGGAAACATTAGCCTAGTCAGAGAGTTCAGAAAAATTGGTATATGTAGTCTAAGAAAGTCTAGGCTGGATAACTTTCTATGAAGAAATATACCAAAAATTTGTATCATGTTGAAGCCCAGTTCTTAAGTCGTTTCCTTGATTGTCTTCCTTCAGGGTCTGGTCTGCTATGGCCATTTCTGTGACCCGAAGTCCCCTAAGCTGCATTGAGTACCCACTGTCTTTGGATTCTTCCTGAGCCAGCCTGCTATCCATAGTTAACGACCCCATAGCTAAGTATCAAGTTAAGACTTCTTGCTATCTACGAGGGAGAGTAATTTCTCAGCCAGCTGTTTTAATTTCTTCTGCCAGCTTTATATGCTGTGTTTCCCAGAGTAACCGTTCTTTTTTAAAACTCTCCACAAACCACCCCCCTTTTTCTTACTGTGTCTTTGTTCCTCTTTCCTGCAGTGTCTTTTCGACCCAAGGGGTGTGGTATCTTCAGAGAGTGCCTGCAAAACCCCAGTGGTTCTGAATTCTCTCTAGAACTTGGCCTCATTGGGTGAATGATAAGCTATTTGACAATGCAACATATTTAGGGAAATCCAATCATTTTTTTTGCACAGACCAGTTATAGATAAACACAAATATCAACCATCATCTGTGTGTTTAGACAAACACACAACTGATTTCTTTGCAGACTTTACAAATGCTGACTCAAGTATATTTTAAAGGGCTTAGAGAATAATTAGGGAGTTGCAGAATTTTTGTGAGAAAGATGTGTCTTTTACATATTAAGGATCAAATTTAGTGTTTTTATTTAAATGAAACGTTCATAGCGTATTCTTAAAAACCACTCTAGGGGCATAGGAGAAAAGCTGAGGACAAGGCTGAATATATAGGTGTGGGAATCATGTGCGTACTAGGCTAGAGATGGAGAAGTTTTCCTCATGTTGGTAATCAGTGAAATCACGTAAGAATATTCTGTAGTTGATTAATTCCTTAGTTATGGAGGCCATACTGTGTAGTAGGGCCTACTGTGTGAGACGCCAGGAATACCAACATAAACTGAGGCTCATTTTCTGTCCCTGGGAGACTCTAGACTAAAAAAGACAAGTCAGATGAATAAACACTTGCCATACAATATGAGAAATGTTACAGCAGGTGGTTTTTTTCAGATGAAGTAGAAAGAAAAGTCTCGAAGATAGAGTACTCAAATGTGAGATGGCTAAAATGAGAGCAGACTGGGGTAAGGAAATAAGAAGAAAAAAAAACAGGGAAAAGAAAGAAAAGGAAAAATGAAAAAGGATGTGAATTTCATTAGGGAAGACATGGAAATCAAGGGTGGAGCTGAGTAACGGGGCTGTGGAGAGCAGAAGCAAAGGCAGCGGGAGATTTCAGACAGGAGACCGAGGTTTGACTTGAGATCTCACTTGAGAGGGCATGTTGTTTTGTGGTGTAACACCTCCTCGGCCTGTTACCAATTGTGTGACATACACTATGAGTGGTACTTAGAGCTAATAATATACCACGTTACATTCTAATTTATATAATAAAATGTTGTATAGTGTTGTGTTCATATATAGGAAAGTATTTTCTATATGTGGTATATATAGTAATACTCCTTACCAGTAAATCAAGGCTAAGTGAATACTAGGAATGTGGCTAAGCACATCATATTATCTGAGTTCATTGATACAACAGGTAGGTACAATTGTGCCAGCATTCACCAGATAAGAAACCAGAAGCTTGCAAAGTTTGGACAGATTGTCCCAAGATCGTCTGGGAGCTAAGTGGCACTCCCGGTCAGGCATGGGCTTCTCTACTGAGTTAGGGGCTCCTCTGGAGTAAGTTTGAGAGGTGACCTTTTGATGTTGAGACGAACCAAAGAGAAACACCTTGACTCCCCCTAATTAATGGTTGGGGTGAGGACAGGAACAAAACCAAGACTAGGGAATAGAGAGGGGCGTATAGGAGGGTGAAGACAAGCACAGGCTTTGAAGTTGAGCCCATGTAAATTCGCGCCCTGGCTGTGCTGCTTGCCAGTCTCATGGGTCAGGCAGCGTTCCCACGAAAGTCCTCCTGTGTACAGTCGTGCTCATACCTTCTGCTCGTTAGTGCAGAGAGGATCCGCTGCCGGCCTGGGTCATAGCAGATGCTCAGTTGCAATTGCTGCTGCTGCTGCTGCCACTACAGCTTACTAGGGTTCCCAGGACCCCGATTTCACATTCTTCCTCCCCCTCTTCACTGTCACCACTACTGCTGCCACCAGTACTACTACGAGAGAAGTAGTGCTTGCAGTGACTAATGGAACAGAGTTCTGCTGAAACATCTAGAATGGGTGCTGAAGTTCCCAGTCTGACCAGCAACAGCACTGGTTCTGCATTCACCTCACTATGTGGTGAGCATTTACCATGGCAGGCCTTTGAGCAAGCTCAGCAGGGAGTTAAAACACCAAGAAGTTATTTCCTCTTTTCACTAGTGTCTATACTAGTTTGGCCTTTATACCACATATTTTTGATAAGTCACACCTTTAAGAAAGAGCACTTTGGGAAGTAATGGTAACGCACCTTGCAAGTAGACCCACGTGAAGCAGGAGGCCGTGCAGAACTCTGCAAAGATAGTCAGGGCTTCAGTCACTTCGCGGCGAATCGAAGAGTCTGTCGCACATTTCCTGCTTCTCCAGATAGCCTCAGTTTTCTGATGGTGTGCAGTAAGCTCATCCCCTTACTTACAAGTTCAGATAGTTATCAGGGCACGTTATTTCAGGAAATCTCTTCGGCTTGGCCGTCAGACCCTGACTGAGAGACCATGCCAGGTGCTGGTAATCAGGAGGAATGGGATCCCAGTCCCCGTCCCCTGGGAGGGCCATGTCAACGAGACGGTGGTTTTCATAGATCCTTGCTCAGAGGGGAAGACACTTCAAACAACCTTGCAGTGGACCTTGCCCCACCCACAAAGGAGAAGGCTGACATGTGACAATTGGATGTCCTTCTACTGAGCTAAAATAGCAGCCTGGACAGATACACTTTCAGCATGCTTATTGTAGCCACATGTTGATATTTATGGGGGAGTAGTGCTCATTCCTGGGCATGATAATAGGTCTTATTCAAGTTCTGTTTTCACACTGGAACAAAGTTGCTGAAGAGAAACATTTTGAGGCAAGTAGTGGTTTTAGCATGCTTGTCAAATTATGTATCAAATAAACTTCCTGAACTGAGAGGAACTTAATCCAAAAACAAGATAGTTATGTGTATATCATAAGTTTCCAATTCCACTTTTACTGTAGGTTACTGATTGCTTTGGTGTTTTCTTTGTGCCAAATTTCTCTCTCTTACTAACAAAGGTAATCCTCTTTTTAGTATGTGGTTGATGACTTGGGGGTCCAGAATGGATTTCCGAAACCACAGAAAGACCTCCCCACCTGATTGTGTAAATAAATAATGTCGCTTTTTAAATGTGAGAGGTAGTCAAATAGGTTAATGCATAAATCTTTCCAAGTTTTGGGCAGCTGTAATTTCTGTACCAAAATTCATGAGTTGTTACTGGACTCTCACTCTCTTCTTATACATTAAGTAATTGTTACCATGGTAACCTTTGCATCACAGTATAACATTTAAATATAAGGTGTAGTGTTTATAGGAAAAGACAATATATTTGAATTTCTGAATGGTGAAATATAACCAGTACTAAAATAAATAATTTTGTCAAATGTGACTCGAATTTTTGTAGAGTTATGCACATTTCCAACCAAAATGATGAAGTGCATTCGTTTAATTTTTTTGTGATAATGGGGAAATAAATATTTTTTACAAATAGCACTTGGTCAATACCGCATAACATTTATTAAATGCCTATAATTAGCCTTGCAAGTACAAAAAGTTGAACCTATTGGAAGTCATTTATCGGTGGCTAATATTGTAGTAAGAATTCGAATTTAACATCACATGACTGATAACATTGTATCAAATGCACTTTTTGTTTTTGCATATTTAGTTGGGCAGTACCTAGTGTGACTAGCTCTGTTCTCATGTATAGTTGAATTGCCGGCCATAGTTTGCATATGCTTGCAGAAGCAAACTTCAGTGAGCCATTGAAGTAATCCTTGTGGCATTTCCAGGAAAATAGCCTCTTAAACCGAAATTATTGAGATTGATTGTTGGCCAGTTTCTTTATTAAATATGGAACAAAGCTAGCCATTTCTTGTTGCCAGTGTAACTCTGGGCCATTAGGCTATATCATCACTAGTTATTTAACTCTTTTTTAGTTTTTTTATAGTGGCTTTTCAAAATTGTTATCTGAGTGTGGGCTTTCTGTCTGAAAGTGGAGTATCTGACAGTCATTCACAACTCTTGAGGAATCATTTAAATCCTCCTCAGTGGATTATTATATGGGACTCTGCATTGGAGGAGCAGAGGAAAGAGGGTAGCCGTGTGCTGGACCACCAGCCCTCCTGGACGTTTGTTTGTTTATGTATGTATTTCCTCACCTGAGGACATCCTTATTGATTTGAGAGAGAGGAGAAGGGAGGGAGAAAGAGGAGAGAAACATCAGTTGGTTGCCTTTTGTACACACCCCAACTGAGACCAAACCCGTAACCCAAGTATGTGCCCTGACAAGGAATCTTAACTGGGACAATGCTCCAGCTAAGTGAGCCACACTGTCCAGGACCGGGACATTTTACATATGTTGTTTCATCTGCTCCTGATGACACTATGACTTTTATTCCCCTTTTACAGAGGAGGAAGTTATGGTATAGAGCAGTTGCATAACTAACCCCCAATCATATTGCCGGGTGCCTCAGAGCTAGGGTTCTGGCTGGTCTTTCTGACCTCAAAACACCATCCGTCTTTCCCTAGGAGGTTTAGATTCTGCATCTAACTTGTACAATGTGCCTTCTACTTTTAGAGTGGAAATAGAGAACATTGACCAAAAGTCCTTAAAAGATAATCTTTGCTAAATGATAATTTTAATAATCTACATTGCTCTGCAGCACAATAGCAACCTGTTAAGTCCCTGATTATGGAAGTTATTCTTGCCATCTTATCTTTCTAAATGTCCCTAGTTCTCTTTTGTTGAAACCAAGCATAGGATAGAAATCAAAATAAAACAAAAAGGTATATTCCAGGACCTTCAAATTCAGGACTAGAGACTGTCCAAGACTGACCTTCAGTTTTGAGCTTTGAAGTTCAAAAGTGGACAGGTGGAAGTACTGTGTTCTTCATTGCCCTTTGGTGCGAGATATATTCTATGTTGCAGAGTAAGTGCCAACAGCAGCAAAATTATCGTCCCCTCCTGCTACTATAGTAAGTCAGCAATGGCCCTTCTGTGGTCAAAATGGCAAATTCAGCAGCAGCTATTCGACAGGGATTTGCAGAAACTTCCCCATGGCTGTTAGGAATCTTATTCAGCAGTGTCTTTGAAAATCCAATTCTGTGCAGAATTAACTAGTAGAAATGACCTCAGATGTGACTTTTTTTTTTTTTAAGAGTTTTAAACAAATCTAATCTGTAATTTTTCTCAATGTGAATTTTGCACTTAGCACTGCAAAGTGTATTCGGGGTGTGTGTGTGTGTGTGTGTGTGTGTGTGTGTATACACATATACAGTATTCTTAAATTTAACATGGCTCACAATTTTCTTTTCATATTAATGTAAATTCCTGGCTTTATAGAGTCAGTTCACCATACAAAGCCACTATACATCACTTAGGTTTGTGATGAAAGAATGGAATTGCAGCTGTGTGAGTACGAGAATACCCAAACATGAATTAGGCTCACAAGCATTTGGCAATAGTTCAGAAAAGGAGCTTAATCTGGTTTCATCTGAGACTGCCTTTCTCTGTTCGACAACATCCCCCCAAGATGTTGTGTCTGATACCGGATCACAACGTAATGGGAGTGACGCAAAGTCAGAGAAAGCGCTCAGAAACCAGGGCCGCGTTCGCCTTTGTCCAGAGGTTTTTCCCTTCCACTCCTTTTTTCTCCCTCCCAGATGCCAACTCTGAAATTCAAGGTCATTCACCTATTAGATGAATTAATTATAAGCCAAAAAGCAGCATTCGTTGTACTCTGATCTCACTCATATCTATAATTAAGGGTAAATATAATCTTTCTTTTTAGAAATGTACCACCCACCCATTACATTTAAAGTGCTGACTGAAATGAAATAATAGTTCAGAGCAAGATGGTTTTAGTGTAACAAGAAAAAAAGTTGATAATTTAAGCTTGAAGCAGTTAGTTCTATTTTTGATTACCATTCAGTTATAAATCTAATTTGAGATATATGCTGCCTTACTGTTATTCAAGTTTAATTCATGGTTTGCTTTCTCAGTTACATAAGCCAAGCTCAGTGGTTGATCAAGGATGTTAAAAGGCTTCCCCCCAAAGAAATAGGAGCAGGGTTGAGAGTGTGTTGGAAAGACAGTCTGAGACCCAGAACTGGTAGAACAGACGAGAATGTCCATTGAAAGGGGGGGCCTTGTAGAATGCTGCCCTTGGCATTTGAGTGGCTGCGCTGGACTGGCTGTCCGCTGCATTGGCTGCAGGAGTGGACCCCCAAATATTGAAGCATGATTGACAGCACTAGCCTACTTTATTCTTTGGTTACAGTGTTTTGAGTCTTAAAATTGTTTGTCTTTCAGTAAAACAAAGAGTGAGTAAGGGGAAGGGCTCATCTCATCACATTGCAGACAGTTAGACAAAATGCTAAGCTCTGGGTTTAAGATTTACAGGTTGGCGCTCTGAGATGCCACATCTTGCTTCCAGTATTTCCTGGCAGACTTGGGCAGCGTTCTGCTGGGACCCGGCATAACCGCAGAGCATGAGCTTGCACAATGTCAAAAACCTAAACCTTTCTAATCCTATTTAAGGCAAAGATGAATTGGCTCATTTTAAAAGTAGACTTTAGCATTTAAACTTAACTTTTATGAACCATAAATTTGGCTTTATTTTCATATATTTATATGTAGGCAAATTCATATATAAGTGAATTCCTTATCCAGTTTATGCAGTATTTAACTTATCCTGTTAAATCAAATGCTATTAACTTTTTTAAATTTGTAAATTCATTTTTTCCGCTGGTGGAAAATTTTTTACCTTTCTCATTGCTACAGAGTTAAGTGTGTGAAGTAAAGGCCAAACAATAGTAAATGGTCATTGTTCATTTCACGAGTGTGCTCTACAATAAGAGTACATATATTTTTATCTTAATTTTCCCTAGGGGAGTGATTAGGGGCCCCTTAAGTGTGAGGATATGCTTATTTTTGTTGCATTAGAAGAATGATTCTATTGTCTGAGTGAAAAAGAAAAAGGTCTAAACAAACAGGTCTAAAAAGATAGAAACAAGGAATGTGCTCTGTGGGAAAAAAAAAGATTATCGTGAGCCACTAAATGTTTGGAGGTGCTGTCTGGTCTTAGTACTGAGTCACTCCTGCATAGTTCACGTGGCTCGCTGCACACTCAAGAGTTGGATGCATGATGTATTTAAAATTGGCTCATGAAATGATTTTCTTTTGAATTAACAACAATAAGGTCAGCCAGGGGCAGTTAGCTATTGTCCAGTTATCATTTTATGTTTTTCACAGCTCTGTTGTGAATGCTGCTAAAATACAGTCTAGCAAGTGTTCTGTTGTTATGTTGACCCATTGAATGCGTCTGCTTTCTTGGGAGTGAAAATCTTTGCCACCAGCACCAACAAAAATAAAGCTATGGTTAAGCTCATTAGAAAAACAAAGCAAGCATTTCAACCAACATATGTGCTCAGCCCTTTTCTGAATATTTTGTATAATTTTAGAAAAGTAAAAATGAAGAAATGGGGTAATACCTATCTAGAGCACAAAGTTATCCATGGTTAACAGAGGTGAAGAAGGAGTGGGTGGGGGCCACTGAGAAGGTAGAGGGGGTCAAATACCTGGAGAGAGAAGGAAGTCAGACTTCAGGTGGTAAGCACACAATGGAGTGTGCGGGTGTCCTATTGTAAAGTTGTACACTGGAACTTTATATACTGTTACTAACCCGTGTCACCCAGTACATTTAAGTGAAAATGACAAAAAAAGTTTTCAATAATATAATTTTTAAAGTCCTACTGTCAGTGAAATACAGGCTCATTTGTAGGTTTGCCAAACCATAAGGAGGTTATGATTTAAGTCAGTCACAGATTTACTGGTGGACGTTTCAAAGAAAACTTGGATTTGTTCTTAAATAAATAATAGACTTTGTGAATAAGATTTACCAGGAGTGAGATTTGGGATTGAGATTCTAAAATTTTTTGATGCCACTCCTAAAATGACAAAGAAATCATTTGGCGTTATACTGTTGGATTCCTGATTTTATAGAAGTCTTTATTATAAAGAGCTCTACATTTTAGTTTGTTATTTCACAGCATTTTGATATCTTGAATTCGAAAGGGGCAGTAATTATGTGGATGTCAGATTTTTATCTGGTAAATAATCTGGCTTTTATTAGCTATTTATGTGGTAAATATCGAGATATTTGTAATGAGTTTATTACTCAAAATGTGCTTCCAACCTAAAATCTCATCCTTGAAGTTTTATTTTAAAGTAAGGTTTATTCTGTATCCCTTCAAAAAGTCTGAAACTGGAATCAGGCTAAGGCAGGCTTGTCAGTAGCTGATTAGCCCTTTATCTATTACTCATCCAGCTCTCGCAAAAATCCCTGGGAATGCAGAGGGTCTCTTTATGATATTTAGCTATGGCGGTGGAAAGGGGAGGTTTAAATTTTTGATTTTCCAGCTTATGGGTCATATTTGACCAACTGCTTTCACTAGCAGACATGCCACTTTGTTGAGCTATTTAGGAATCAAAAAGACTGCCTTAATTTAAAACAAGGACCCTTTGTTTTAGTTGGTGACTGCCTTGTGAAATTTTTCAGTTCTCAGCGGGTTAACCAGGGAACAGGGGCAGAGTCATAATTGGCCTATTTAGAGTATTTTGCATGTGAATAGTGTGTTAGTGAAGCATCCCTAAGTCTGTTGTGAGTGACATGGTGATTAGAATTTAGATTAGGGAAAACACATTCTGTACTTTATCAAGGACAGTAATTAGTTCAGTCAGTAAAAGTTGATTACAAGTAACGATAAAGTTAGATTTTTAGTACTTAATTTTAAAATTTCTTTATTAAATAGTAAATTTGTTCTTAATATAAATGGTAGTATCTACACTTATTTTCGAGCATATCAGAATAATTAAAAGAGCAATGTGTTCACTGCAGAGTATAATCAGGCGATTTATATGTTATGGGTAAGTTTCTACGTAGTTTTTAGAAAATGTAATATTATTATATAATCTTTCATACGTTATCATTTTCGAAGGTTTAGTAATTTGTCACACCATGACAAGTTAATGATATTTGGGAAAGTTTTCTCGTGCTCAGGTAAATGTTTAATCTGTGGGGATGTGTTTTAGCCTCTGACAGTCCTCCAGAGGGCATTCTAAAGTTCTTCACTTTGTTCCTGTTAGCTTAGAAAGCCTGCTCTGTCTGTCATTTTGGGAGTTAAGGTGAGGATTTGGGTTTCCTCTCAGTTCAGTTGACATTATCTTTCCTTCGGGTGCTGTGTCAGTGCGTGGAAGGCCGTGCGGTGCCGATGTCACGCAGAGCTCTCGGTGGGCCTGAGCACCCACTCTCTCCCCCAACGGGAGCAGCCGCGAAGTTGTGTGCGTTCACAGATCAGATGTGTCTCGGTTCTTGTTAGGGAAGAGCATGAATAGTTCCCAGATGTGAGCTTAAGTTGAGATAAAGAAAACATTAGTCTTACATAAATGCCCTTTTCTTTTAAATTAAAATGTGAGTCATCTTAAAAAGATTAAAATATTGCTTTAAAGGGAATCACCTATATCTTCCTCTCAAAAACAAAGAATTAAAAATTCACAAACTCTGGGCTAGCTTCTTAGACTGCTTTTCTTTTCCTTTGTGTTTGGTTGTATTTTAATTGTTTTAGCTTAGCAGATGCTGCTTCTTTATTGCATTGGTTTAAGTACTAACAATCCGTTGGGGGGTGGCGAATGTGAAAAATTAACCTTATATGTTTGTCTTCCCTTTTTAACCTTTTAGCAGAGTCTCCTGGGAGGTGACATGGATATGGGCAACCCAGGAACCCTTTCGCCCACCAAACCTGGTTCCCAGTATTATCAGTATTCTAGCAATAACCCCCGAAGGAGGCCTCTTCACAGTAGTGCCATGGGTAAGGTGCTCCTCTGTTTGAGTGACTGATTATTAGCAGTCTTGTTTTCTCTTCCTTTCTTTTTTAATACCTCCCTTTCATCCTACCCTCATTCCGCCCCCCCAAAAGGAAAAAATTTCATAAAGTTGTGCTCAGTTGTCAGGCTCATGACTCCCCCTCAATAGTACATTGGGTGGGATGTTAACAGTTTACAGTAGCAGAACTGTTATGGTGAGCACTTGTTTCTTATGTTCTCCTGGCTGCCCATGTAAGAAACATTTTAAACAATCCAAGCATTAAAAAGTTAAACATCTTCACCTTAGTGAAAAAGGCAGAATTTGATTTCTGCCAGAATAAAGGATGATCACAGTACCAACATTTTGCTAAAGTAACAATTTAAGAAAATCTGGTCTAATCTGAAGGGCTTGGTGGTTTAATCTGCTTTAGTTAGGAAAATGGGCCTGCGGGGAGCTCACAGCCTCTTCGTTTTCTTTCAGAGGTACAGACAAAGAAAGTTCGAAAAGTTCCTCCAGGTTTGCCATCTTCAGTAAGTACTGTTCTTTCCGCTTTCCGTGTTGTTTCTTTCGTTCTGCTTGTGAGATGTGAGGGCAGTAGGACTACGTGAGGTTCTGTGTGCCAGAGCATCGTAGTCTGTCTAGAATGGGGACAAGGAAGGAATGACCTGCTCCTGACCCACGCTGGAGTGATTGCTGGCATGTTCTGGAAGACTAGGTGGTTGTGAGGATGGTTATTCAGCAGGTTAAGCTCTGAAGAGAGCCTTGAAAAGGTGCCTGAAGTTCCAGGAGTTTTACCTGTGCAGAGCTTTCAAGAGAATGAGTATTAGTTTCATGTGTTGGTTAAATTCTTTGTCAGTATTATGATGATTTATGGATTTGCATGCGAAAGGAGATTTGTGGAGAGGATTTAGAAAAAATTTACATGGGTTTCAGCCCAGAGTGCAGAGAGAATGTCTCTATTTTCTAGAGAGGTTACTGAATAGAGACTGCAAGGTAACTGCATCAGTAGCCATTTGTGTCTGCAATACCAGGTGACAGCGAGAATCCAGCTGTAACTAGAAGCATTCTGGGTGTTTTGAAGAGCTGGAGCTATATGCAGGAGTGGCTGAGTCCCTCCAGTCCCCAGCATAGCAAAGAGAGCTTGTGATCACAACAAAATACGTGCTATCTTATTTTTAATTCTTAACATATACTGTATTTTCAAATTTGACGTCCTGGATGTTTCCTTGAGAACTGTCCTATTACTAATAATTTTCTCCTCGCATTAAAATATGATTGGTTCAACTCTTTTTCCTGCTTCCTTCTTTTCTATGAGATAGATATTTTAATTTAATTTTCTGTTCTGTAGGACACTAGTATTCTTTGAAAAGAATGATAATGGGCCTATTGTAAGTTCTCATGCTCTAAAATCAACCTATGTTAGATTTCTGAAACTATGTTACTAATCAGTGCTTGCATATTAGTTATAATTTATTTTTAATAAATTAGAAACACAATCGTTGTTTGCAAAATGTGCTGCTAGTTTAACGCAAACACCTGTGTATTTGACTTGGTTCAGTTCAGTTCATCTAAAATATTATTAAGTGAATATATCAGAATAAGTCTTATCAAGGAAAAAATGAATTTCGCATGCTGGTGATTGTCCTAGACATGGTAATGTTGAAGAGGCGTCACAGAATTATCCATAAATACAGCGAAATGTTTTGTAAATACAACTGCCAGTAGCATATAAAATAGTCACTTTGGACTACCAGTGAGTCACTTAAAAATATACTGAGTGGTTTAGTTTTTGATTTTTTCCATGTTGTATTGAAATCGACTAATATCTTCTCAGATTTTTATAAGCATATTTTAAGCTTAAAGTTTGTGGTGGATTTGATGTAGATGAAACTTTCGCTTTTAATAGCTTTTATGACAACTTGAAATGATATAGTCCTCACAGCTGTTTACATTTTAAACATGCCTGAACCTAATACGGACAGTATTAAATACAGTAAGTGAACCTTTGAGTGTTCTGAGGTGGTAGAGCAGCTCTGCGCTATAAAAGCCATGCAGAACTTAAAGCCGTAGTGCCTCATTTATGCCTGACCGTCAAACACTTGTGGTTTGTTTTTTCCAATGCTGAAGTAATGCAGAGATCCGCAGTGTCTAAGGGTTGCTTGTGGGTGGTGTTAGATACTATCTATCTGCTCATTCATTGTTAACAACAATTTCTCATAATTCATTGTAAATTTTTAAGTATTTCCCTGGAGGGAACTGGCCACTATAGAAAATTTGACTGAAATCGTTTTTTGTTTTTTTTTTTTTGCTATGAAGGCACTGTCTGTGTGCTGATAGGTTGTCATATGTTCTGAAATATTAAAGTATATTTCCCTTTGGAATAAATCTGGAACTGGAAATTTAGCTTACATCATTTAATTTTGGGGTTTTGGTGGTCAGTTTAGGATTTATTCTTCATAGAAAGCGTATCTTGGCTAAATGTTTTACTGACCCTTACAGAACATTTTGGTCAATAGGGCCCCTTTTTTGAAAGACAAGGAAGGAAATTCTATTGAAATGGAAATTTTGTCCTTTTTTTGTGTTTGATTTTCTGTTTTATTCAAGAAGAATAAGCTAGTTTGGTTAATTTTTAGAATTCAATCATCTATTTATTGTCATTACTTGAAAAAATCTCAGCCTTGTTTAAATAGCAGTTTAACTTAGTTTACACTGGTTTAGCCATATTTATTGATTACATGCGTTACCACCACACAAACTGTAGATTTCATGTTGACCCAAAGAGATGGTCTGCAGTAGACACTGGGATGCTTCTGCCCAAGTAGATCTATTCCTCTGCATTTTTAGATCTCTGCTATTCTTACTCTCTTTTTAAGCTCAAAAAGTTGTAAATATTTAGTGGTAACAGATACCTCGAAAACTTGCTTCAAATGTATGAAGATTTTCATCACAAATACCAAAAAAATTGGAGGTGATAAAAGGTTTCTTTTGGAGTGATCACGACTAAAGACATTTGTATGTTTTCTTCCATACATATTTACCATGATAAATAGTAATAAATCTGTCACAATCTGTTGTGTCAACTCAGTTGTTTTTTTCTTTTCAAAATGGGTCTTTTCCTTAACGTAAAACAAAGAAAATTTAAACTGGAACATCTATAATCAGATATAATCCGCAGCTTGATTGTGGTACTGAGGCTGGACTTCTGCGGCCATGAGGCTGGGTCTTCCCCGGGAGCCAGGAGAGCGAGGGCTCTCCTGGCCCTGCGTTTGAGACTCCGGCAGCATCTGCGGGAGAGAGAAAACATACGCCTGGCCCAGCATCAGAACATGCTGCTGGCAGGGGCCTGGGCTGTGTGTGTGTTCCGTGTGCCACATCCCGAGACCTCAGGTCTCTGCAGGAGCATGTCCGTGGCAGGGCTGAGGGAGAGCCGTCCTGCAGGACTCACGGCGCAGGCGCAGCGGAGAGGCGGAAGGCTGTCCCTCCGGGCCGCTGAGGCCTGTACTTAGGGCTAGGGGGACTCTTCTTTCAAAGGAGAGGCTGTGTGAAATGACAGCTCTAATTGCCCACAAGAGCCCGGTTAGTACAGCAGAACATTTCGTGTTCTCTGTTCAAGTTTTAGTGTGTTACTCTTTGCAGTCACATTCCGATTTCTTGTAGCCCTTATCTGGTGATGAGACTTTAGTGACAGAGCTTTGCCTTTAGTTGATGCCAGAATTTGTTTTTCTTATCTAATTTCTTGAATCTACTTGTGAACTTCTTACTTGTTTGACTTTGACATCTTGGTTTTCTTTTTAAAATCATTTATCATCTTAAACTTAGTATTTTTCAACTTTACTGCTCTTTCCAGCAAATTTCTTATCTTTGCATAACCTAATAATCACACATATTAAATCATGAATTTGTGCAGAAAAAATAAACCACTGTAAATCACATTTTTTGGAAAAATGATCCATGATTCTTGGAAATTAACACAGAAGCATTAAAATCTAGAAAGGAAAAGATTTTATATTGTGTAATTTACAGATTTTTTTTTAAATGCAAAGAGATCCATCGCCTTTCAGAAATGTTCTTTAGCCCACCAGTGTGTAAATACCTAAAACTTTTATTATAATTTGGAATGTTTCAGAAGGATGTACATTTTATCAGAAACTAGTAATAGCTACAATCATTTCACTTCACACATTGGTGGAATCTGTGTCCACTACCAAATCCAGTTTGGAAACTTCAGGGAACTTACTCTCATGCTCAGCTGAAATCCCTGGAACTTCAGGGTTCTTGGGTAGTGAGAGTTTTATCCTTAGAAATAGTTTATGATCTATTGTGCCACGAGTTATCCTTTAT
The DNA here is from genome assembly GCA_007922815.1 of Macrotus californicus. NCBI lineage: Eukaryota > Metazoa > Chordata > Mammalia > Chiroptera > Phyllostomidae > Macrotus > Macrotus californicus. The sequence goes on from VMDR010002775.1 coordinate 80,350, forward strand.
TCACTCTGCACTTTTCAGAAAAGTCTATTTTCTATGTTGAATTGCAGGGGGTTGTTTTGGTTTGAAATTCAGGGGGTTCTGCTAAGCTTTGTATTAAGTGGTCAGAGATTCATTGGATAAATGAATTTTAGGGAAAATAATCGCTACTATCATAAATATTCTAAAATAAAATTTGGAGCTTCCAAGAAAGTTTGAGACATGAGTCAATCATGAAGTGGATTTAACAATTTTCGTAAGGAAAGAACTCTAAATGAGATAAAATCTTAAAGTTTCTATGAGACTTTCTTTTACGGAAGAGATTGTTAGAATTGTCAGGGAAAGGTGAACAGTACTGATGGCATTAAATGTTCTATGTGTTTTTCATTATATAAAAACCCTTCATATTTCAAACCTGATGTTGAGTTTATACCTGAAGCTTTTTTCGTGATAAAAACAAACTTTTTTCTCCAATGCATGAAGAAATCACCAACAATTTAAAAGAGAAGTCAGTAAATTGTGTTTTCCTTATTAGAGGCCCAGAAATTATATCTGATAAAAAACTGAGTACTTGAAGTGCATAATTTCCCCCATCACTTTTGACACTGAGTATAAGGAAGTCACAATGATGCTCTGTCGTGTCAACCAAATTTGAACTTCAGTGACAGTACAGCGTTTGTTAAAATGAAATTTATTTGAAGTTTAAAATGAACGGCCAGTCACCTGGGCTCCATTCTAGAAGTAGCCAGCCAGCTGTGTGATGAGGTATGAAAGGAGGAGCCTATTCAAGGCTCATTCCTGGAAAGGTAGATACTTTGTGAAAAGAGGAGAACTGCAGGTGTCTACATTAAAGTATTCAACTTTAAAGTTAGTGTGCCCATTTTTCAATTAAAGACATTAAAATATGAAGGGTGGATATTACACTAGTGCTTACTAATTATGAAAGTGTGTAGCCGGAAAAGGGTGAAGGATAATGCAATTAAATCATCCCAAATAGGAAAAATGTATCATTCGTACAATTTACATAGAAAGTGTAATGTGACACTGAGGAACACCTTGAAGGTTGACAAAATATTCGCCATAGAGTATTTGTTATTTTGTGCAGTTAATACTGAATTCAGGAAACCAAAGGCTTCAAAAGTTCAGCATATTCATTGTTTATTGTTTCTCTGAAAACCAGTCTTATCCTCTCCACAAAGCAGTTTGAGATTATGCTTTTTATGAACGGCGGGTTATGAAACAAATATAAGAGAATCTCTCTGTTTAAATGTTCACTGGGGTTTCTTATTGCATGAAAATTACTTGAAAAGCATACAAGATGCGTGCAGATATGTAGCATACATACCATAAGGCATTCCAATCTCCAGGAGTTTGCTAAAAATTTCTCTATTTTTGTTTAGAATTTTGGAATAATAGCATTTAGTATAAAACTGGAATCATTTGTTGAGAGAGGAGAAATACATTTCAGAGAGCTCTCATTTGGAACCTTATTTTATCACTTTCACTGAAGAGTGTGTTTTGGTGTGAAGTCTTGGACTCCATCTGAGTGGTTTAATTATTCAGAAATCTGAGAAGCTGCTCTAAGGCTCCTTTACCTAGAGAGAGAATTATAACAGGGCTTGAATACACTTTGAAATTTTTAGAACTTATTCTGCCTCTGTGAATTTATTTTATGTTTCTGAGATAATATAGGTGGTTGACTAATACTTGGTTGGCTACGTTTTCGTAAACTTAGATTTCATTGATTGAGTCATTCATTTTTATTTTCTAACACAGTGATTCTTTTTCTCATTTTTCCCCCCAATCATGGATAATTTCTCCATTTCTAAGCTATCCTTCCTGGTTTCAAATATCTAAAGTTTTTGATTGAAAATAATAAATCAAAGTTAGATAGAATTCGGAGGACTAAATAAGATTCTCTCATAATATGTAGCGATAACCCTAAAAGTAATGAAGAGGTCCTTCAAAAATAGCAAAGTTTATTTCCTTGAGCAGGTTAAATTGCCAAGCTGTTGACAGACACTCGCTTTGTTTTTCTGTTCTTTTTTTCTTTTTTAAAAATAAATTGCACTGAATTCTTGAGCTGAATATAACATTGCATTTCAAAGCAGCAGCATGAGATGCTCAGCCTTGATCTCAACTGTCCCAGGCTGTGTCTGTGTGCATGAGTGTGTTTGCACATTTTAAAGGAATAAGAGCTTTTGTAAAATGCAGTGCAAAATGTGGAGTTTTAAATACTCGATTATTTTATCTCAAAACAGCAGCATGTGAACGCTTCCCATTTTTTTAAGCTGCAGCTGTTGCAGAGGCGCAGAGCTAGTGAGGAGTTTTATGTTCTGCTTGAGCTCATGCTCCCTCTTCAGAGAAATGGAGGTAATGCAGAAAATTCTGCCTTGGCTAAAATTTCAGAGACGAATTGTGATCTAAGTTTTGGTGAGAAGTTTACATTTCAGTTCCAAAACAAGGTGCAAATTAGATTTTGAAACGAACACTTCAAGCATATTTGTGTTTTTAATGACACCCACTGTTGTTTCTCTAGTCTAACTTAACTTTTCCATCTGAGGAATTAATTAATCATCAATATGCTACGAAGGTTGTAACGTGATATATCAGCGTTTACTTCTAGTGAAACCAGAAGAGGATCTGTGTGTATATTAAACTTCACTAAATTTATTTTGAGTATTCAGTGGAACAGAAGACTAGGAACATTTTCTGCTGACGTCCTCTTCATAGCAAAGTGTAGAGAAAAATCTGTGTTGTGTCGCTAGAGTTCAGTTGTGTCTGCAGTGACAGTGATGAAAAGGCATTTCCTTGGTGAAGCACGGACTCCTATTAGAACGACTTCCATTTGCTCAGAGAAATGACCCTTGTGGTACGTTACTCACACGTACATGTAAAAACTGTCACTGTCACCACTTGCTGTTACCATTTTAGAAAAATGCTGTTTTGAAACAATGATTTTGATGTTATCTGAGAATGAATGCCTAGCTGTCTATAGCAGACTCCTCCCTCCCAACCCATATCATTCTAAACATGCCTCCTGGATTATACTTATAATAATATTGTAATGGCTTCATTCTTCCGATTGGCACAGTATATCATTATATCATTAGCGGCTAGGAGAAAGCAGTTTCAAGTAGGTGGCTGATTCTCAGCGTTAATGTTTGCAAGTAACCCTGTTTTGGGAATCCGGTTGTCTCACAGGTGCTCAGGCATACTAACCCAGGGTGCAATAATATTTTCTAGCTTGCTCATTATGAAACGAACTTGTAGTACGAAATAGTTCAATAACAAATAGAGTATAAAAACTGGGGCTTTATCATAAGACAGTCTAATAACTTGAGATGTT